>JADRCD010171652.1:0-15756 GCA_019843815.1 Montemys delectorum
TCTGAGGCATGAAGACAACTTATCTGCTCTTAAAATTACAGACCACAGGTTCAAGCTGAAGGCTTTACTTAAAAATGTAAACACACGTACTCCTACAAGGCATGCTCCTGTGTGTTCTCTTAGGACCCTGGAAGAAATATCTTCCAATGGACACAACTGCAAAATACACTCTATTGGTTTTATTTCCAATTCCTCCTACCAGGTAGAAACATCAAGTATTAGTCCCGGGAAAAGGCTGGGAATTACTGAATTAAAGCAAATATTAAGAAGTTAATCAATACCTTTACTGTACACTAAAGGGGTTCTCATTGTCAAGATTAGGAAAGCCAGCAGGGAATCATGGTATGAGGTCCCCAAAGCACTCACTTTAGTGATTAGTTCTGGCACAGTTTATCTTTCTGGATCCTAGAGGAAGCTATCCCTATGTAACAAAAACAACAAAAAAGGCATAATGGCATGTTACTTTTCTGCTGCTTTGATAAGACCATAAGCTCTCAAAACCAGCCTTCAGCAATATACTTCCTCCAGCAAGGCAGTATCTCCAAAACTTCCCCAGACAGCACCACCAACTGGTGACTAAGTGTTTAAATGCCTAAGACTATGAGGGACATTTTCCATTCAAACTACTGCAGGATAGGATCTTTTTTACCATGTTATATTGAAAAGGGCAGTGACAGTGGGGTTGTAGACATATGTAAAAAGGGAAGGAAGAGTGAAACTCTCCTCTCACTTCAGTTTGGGCTAAATTAAACTTATTCAGGACACCTGCTTCCAATATGGCAGCCATGAACTCCATGTAGCCAATGAGCACCTGGACTGAGACCAATGCAATGGACACACTGGATCTTAACTTTTACTTAGACTTTATTTGAATTGAGCAGCTACCATGGTTCCTAGCTACCATCTGAGCTAGAGCAGGATTCAGAGATGACTTTGTGAGTTTGAAACTAAGATGAAATGGATTAATGTTATTGTTGGTGAGGAGTTAAAATCAGAATGTACAAGTGTATTAGTTGCCATTCTTGTTGCTGTGACTAAATACTCAGCCAGAAGCAAGTTGAGGGGGGGGGGAGGATTTGTTTGGACTCACCCTTTGAAGGTGGAGGTTGTCACAGTTGGGAAGAAGGCAGTAATCAGAAGGTTGGGAATCAAGATGGGCCCACAGCTGTGGAAGTCTGTGGGAGTATGACACAGCTACCCCAGTCAGAAAGCAGGGAGAGATGGATTCTGATGCTTAGCTGGCCTTCTCCCTTTTCTGTGTTTCCATATTCTGAAGTTCCAGCCCATGAGATGGTGCTACCCACACTTGGGGGTGGGTCTTCCATCCTTAATATTCTCTTAAAATACCTTCAAAACTACGCCTAGAGGGATGGTGTGACCCAGGTAATTGTATATCATATGACAATCAAGATTAACAAAGAGAATACATGCTTCATTTCACCAAAGCTTAAGTCACCAAGACAGTGGTCGGATAAAGATATAGAGGAGGGAGAGGGGCTAGAAGCCAAAGTCAGAGGAAGATGAAGATCTGGACTAGAGAGGCTCTGATGGCAGAAGGAGGAGGAGAAGCCCACCTGATGGCAGATGTGCCAGGTAAGTTGTGGGTTTTAAAAGAAGTGGGCAGTGATGACTCCAAGCAATGCCACACATTCCCAGGGCCCTGCCTTGTGAAGGACATGGGCTAGAGGTGAGAAATGGTGCCAGCTCATGAGAGTGATGAGAAAGAAAAGTTTAAGCCATGACAACCAAATCCCTCTGTTTACATTCCAGTGGGTAGAAGAGATTTTTCCCCATGTGTCTGTGACTGTAGTTGAAACTCAAGTGTGCTATTAGCAAAGAGAAAACAGAGATATAGGAATATGAAATTAGCAGTTTCTGTCTTGTATGATGGATGGCAAGCTTTCCCCTCATATAGTCTGAAGCTTTCAATTGTATAGAATCAGGAGGAAGATTTCTCTGAATATAGTGAAAAGAAAATGACTGGGCAGGACTGCTGGTTCTGGCCATCTGCTTCCCTTCTTTGCTTTTATTGAAGGAGCTTACAACTGCAAACTTCCAGTTTGAGTGCCTCTCGCTGTAGGAGGTGCTTCTTTCTCATTCAAAACCAAAACTTGGTGAGGCATTTGGGAATTTGGATTGCTAGGAGACCTAAGGGAGCACAGGGTAGATCTAGGGGGCTCTTTTTAAGTAAGTTTGCTTCTGGTTTCTGATAAGAACCATTGGTATTTTATAAGGAAGATTTAATTCTAACTGGTAAGTTTCTGAGTTAAAACCTGTATTTCACCAACTTCTGTAACGACAACTGGAACACTTTCCTGCATGCATGTGGTGTGTGTGTGTGTGTGTGTGTGTGTGTGTGTGTGTGTGTTGTCTGAATGTCCATGTCCATGGTGGATGACAAGGGACGTGAGTTTGTTCTGAATAAGATACTAGTTTGAATCTAGGCTCCACCAATAACTAGCAGTGCACTCTGTCCAGGGCAGCTTTGTGCTTTCGTATGTATAAAATAATGTTGCTAGTAGCAGAGTGAGTGCGGAGCTCTCAGACGTCTTGGCCACGCTGTTCATAAACAGACAGTGAGGCATGAAGTTGTAAAAGGTTTCATAGGAAAGTCCATGAATACTTCAAGCCTTCTATAAAATTGATTAAGAACAGTTTAAATCATCCATATTTTATTGGGAGAATGACAGTGGTTATGAGTTAATTGGTTTGGAATTGATTTTATTTGTGTAAAATTGGTGTTTTAAAAAATGAATTTATGGCTCGCAGTTACCTCTTCCAGTGTGAAATTATCACAACGCAAGTAGTAAATTCGCTCTGATGGAATCTATATCATAGACATTTATTCCAAATTGACCTCTTAATAGTATCTTTTAAGAGCAAATAGAAAGGTACAGCAAATGCTCTGGCAGCTTTGCAGGATCTGGAGGAGGGAGGAGAAAATTGTACGTGTGAAGGACATGCACTAAATATGTATCTGTGGTCTATGGCTGACTGGGAGCAATCTGCCTCGGGAGTATTTATGGGAGGCAGAAGCTTTCTAGTAAGGCAGGTGGCAGGGAATGTGGGCTGCAAGACCCAGAAGTCCCTAGGTCTGAGGCTCTGCCCATCAGGATCACACTTTTGAATCACTGCTGACAGAAGGACATTAGCTCAGTGCAGAATCCATCAGCCTCAGAAGCTGAGCTCTGAGTGGAAGATCAGAGACAGTGGCAGTGCCAGGAGACCACATCTTCAGGCATGCTTTTACAATGTCCCAGACCTACTTCCCCTACCTAATCAGTTTGTATTCACACTCTTTCAAATGTTGTTTTACAGTTATTTTTGGCATTCTTCGAATTCCTTTTTTTTTTAAAGTCTAATGTTGTGAAAAGTTTATTAACTCCTTTTATTCCACCATCATAAGAGATACACTTGTTCTTTGTGATCAGAGACAAAACATTTTGGAATGGACAATCTGATTCTACTACTCATTAAAGAAAAACTAAAGTCTTAAAACAGTCCAGTGCAACAATTTTCAGTAGTCCTGTCTCCAGTGTTACCCAGCAAACTATTCACATATGTTTAAGAAATTCTAAGTCCCAAGCTGCAAATTTATCATTTTTTCCTACATGTTCAAGGCAATGAGTCTAAAGCAACAGTGGTCCCTGCCCTTCAGAACCTTGGACATCATGACTGACCACAGAACTAAGTGGCTGAGACGCTGGATCAGCCACCGTCTGCCTCCATTTCATCATGCTAGCTTTGGGCTTCTCAGTTCTTAAAATTAAACAGATCGCTTACTGGAGTGGTTATGGCTTTGATTTTTTTTTTAACTCAATTATTTTTTCTTAGAAAAAGTAAACTGTTGACATATGCCAGGTGGTATCACTGTGTGATATGCAACTGTACAGAGTCAAATATCTTATGGCTGACACTTTGGATTTTTCAATAAGTCATCTTTCAATAAAAGTCTTGGTAAAAGTTTAAACTACTAGCCACGCTGTTACAACCCGACAGATGCATCCTTGACACATCTCAAATTCCTAACATCTATTCCTTATAACTGACTCTTAGTGAATAGCAAGGATGCTTAGTTTATTGAGAAAAAGTAATAACAAGTTAACAATGGAAAACTTCCATGTCCCCTCAACCCGGCACCCTAACCTCCCCCATTTTATCCACTTACTCAGTATGTGCTCTAATTTGCTTCTCTGTTGCTGTGATAAAACATTGACCAGAAATAACTTGGGACAGGAGGGGGGTTTATTTAGTTTACAGGATATAGGCCTTCATAGAGGGAAGTCAAAGCAGGAATTCTAGGCAGGAATCTGGAGGCAGGACCTGAAGCAGAGAATATGGACAAGTACTGCTTACTGGCTTGCTTTCTGTGGTCATTTCTTAGCTACTTTTCTTACACAGCCCAGGCTACTGGCGTAGGGAGGGCAGCACCCACATTGGAAAGGCTGAACACATGGGCAGCCCTCCTGCTACAGCATTTTCTCTGTCCGATCACATTAGGGCAGTGACAGGCCTGTGATTTGACAGAAATAGAGAGGTGGAGCTAGAGTTGGAGGAGGAAAAAGATCAGAAGAGCAGGAGGAGGTGTCATGATCATGGAGGCAGACGATGAGGACGAGCCAGACCCCACGAGGTTATAAACCAAGCAAAGGTTTTTACAAAATAGATTAATTGGGTTAGAATATTGTCTTTATTATTTGGTCCTGAAATTATTGTATTGGCACCTTATAAATTGTGATCTTTATTATTATATAAATCTGATTGGATATTAAGGCCTTAAGAGTCATGCTTTACTTACCGGGTCTTAGGCGCTATTTAGATGAATGATTGTGGGAGTGTGTAAAGAGTTGCATGTGAGTGAGATGTTTTTAATAGCTGGGAGAGAATAATAAGAGCCTGTCAGGATGTGGTGATGCCGGTCAAAACTAGCTCAAGAACATGGTGGGAAAGCAAGTTTGCAGGGTGGATTCACTTTTTAAATTCCCACAACACCCTCCTATATGAATTAGCTACTGAGAAGATGTACACAGATTTGTGTTAACTTAACAAAAACTAACCAGCCAAGAATCTCTTGGTAATGAATAAAATATGTGCTCCTTTAGTCTTGGTGCTTCACATAAAAACTGGGTTCCGTCCCTCACCCTGACAGGATGGCATTGCTCCTGCAGATCTAGAGTCTAGATCACACATCCCACATGCTGGAATCTCTCTCCAGTTGGTTTCCTTTAGCATCATTCTGATATATCAGAATATCCTGAAAAGGTTGCCCATCCATACTTGCTCCACTTTCTCTTTTCCCAATTTGAATCTACTTAGCTTTAATCTGATCTTTTCATCAACTCTCTCAACAGGTCAAGAGACTTTTTTAGCCTCACCAAATTCAGTAACTGGTTCTTAGGGATTGTGGTAGTTTGAATGTAATTGGCCTCTTTAGGCTTATGGGGAGTGGCACTATTAGGGGATGTAGCCTTGTTGAAGTAGATATGACTTTGTTGGAGGAAGTGTCACTGTGTGGGTGGGCTTTGAGGTCTCATATGTTCAATCTATGCCCATTGTGGCACATAATCTTCTTCTGATGACTGTGGATCAAAATGTAGAAGCCTCAGCTTCTTCTCTAGCACCACGTCTGCCTGTACACTTCCATGATTCCCATCATGTTGATAATGGACTGAACCTCTGAAACTGTAAGCCAACTCCAATTGAATGTTGTCCTTTATAAGAGTTGCCTTGGTCTTGGTGTCTCTTCACAGCAATAATATCCTATCTAAACAGGGATCATCTTAATCCTTCACTGTATCTAACAAAGCTAGCTTTCTATTACTCAACAATATTCTTCCTTCTTGCCTCCAGCATCCTACTCCCACTGTCTACATCTTCTCCCTTACCTGCAGTTTCTGCTCAGGTGGCTTTTACTGAGCTCAATGACTCTTACCATTGGAGAACATCAACACTCAATCGTAGCTCTGTCCTCCATGTTCTCTAGTCGCTGTAATACTTGCTCTAGGCAATCCTATCAGGTCCTGTTGAGTTTAAATGCCTTTAGCTCTATGATAACTACTAAATATATCCTTTCCCAAGAGATCTAGTCAATGGGTGCTGAACATCCTGACTTGGATGCCTACTAGATACCTCAGTCTTAGTATGCCTTCCACCAAACTCTCGATCACACTCCACCCTTCTTCTTCATGTCTGAGAATGACAACTCTATTTTCCAAGTGCTCAGGTCTTTTCCTTCAGTCTTCGATATTATCCTTTCTCTCTCTCTCTTGCTCTCCATATTCCATCCACCAGCTAATCTTTCTTCTCTTATCACCTCTTCTGTTTATTTTTGAGAGTGTAATTTATTTATGAGGTTTCTCCTTTCAATTTCCTCCCTCCAAACTCTCCCATAGCTCCCTCCTCAACTTTCTTCAAAATCATGAACTCTTTTTTTCCATTAGTTGTTATGGCATGCGGATTTCCAAATATGAGCTGAACATGGATGAGATGAATGAGTGTTCCAAACTCCACAGGGATGAGACCATGAAGGCCTAATCTGAAGGGAAGAGCAAAGTAATTGGTTGTTGAATGCTAAGGTCATCCTTGAGAATACACATACATAGTATATATGTATATAATATATACACATATGTACACTACATGCATACTACATACATACATACCAATAACATTATATGGAGCTGCCAGCTAATCTTGCTAGCATTCTTTAGGAATTGGACCCTTATTACCTCTACCATTAGCACTTAAATGTAGCTTCGGCCCCCTCCTTGGCTAGTAAACTCACTGGCACCCCTGTTTCTCCCAACTTCCCATCTTTACTCCTATCACTTATTTCCCACTGAACAAAGGTGTGTGTGTGTGTGTGTGTGTGTGTGTGTGTGTGTGTGTATACACACTCTGTTTCTGAGCTGTTAATGCAATGTGACTGGCTGGCCTCCTGTTCCTACCTCTTCGACTTTTCTAATGAATGATGATTTCATTCCTTTTGAAACACCATCCCCAACCTTAAGTTGCTTTAGTTATGACAGGAACGTAAGCTAAGACACTCTCCTTTGGGTAATTGACACAGGTGGGATGTTAAATTCCCTAAGTCATAGTAATCTCTGCCCACTCCCTCTTTCTGTCTCCATCTCCATCCTCTTTTCTTACTGTACTCCATCACTGCACACAGGTCTGGAATGTTCCTTGAAGGAACCACCCACTCATCTGCCTCTGTGTTTTCCACTGCTATTCTTCCTTCTCAGAAGCCTCTCCTTTACATGACCCTCTCCCCTACCAAATTCACAAATCTAATCTTACTTCAAGTTGAATATTGCCCAGCCCTTTCTAAGCCCTTTTCTTAGTTTATTTTTTGTAGCTACCATTTCTTTTGATGTATTATCTGTGGTGGATTGTCATTATTTTTGGTTTCACTATTTACAAGTTCACACACTTATTAAGATGTATTTTGAAACTCATAATAAAATGTGTACTGCTTGTCTATCTACTTGTTCCCAGAGGCAAAATGTTCTGAGTCTCTTGATGTATATAGTCTCAGATGAGTTTAAAAAATAGGATCATCCATTTTCTTATTTTTAGCTCTCCAACTGTATGTGTGTCCTCTTTAAGGGTACATGCTGTGTCATTTTTCCTGCGTGTCTCTTTAACGGCACATGCTGTGTCACTTTTCCTGCCTTTGTGGCTTTTTGTTATTTTTGGTGGTGATTTCCCTGTTTAAGATGGCTCCCAAGGAGAGTGCTGAAGTACTGTGAAAGTGTATCATTTTTAAATAAATAAATGTACTTCAATGTATGAAAATTAATAAGTGTAATTCAAAACATAAGTGAATTAAAAGATGAAAACCTCATACCATTTTTATAGACAGGGAAGGGTAAAGATCTTCGATAAAATCTAACACCTCTTCATGATAAATATCATGGAGACTGTTCAGGGATAGAGGGATTATAACTCAATATAATAAAAGCTGTGGTAAATCTTTAGCCCACCTCATTCCAAAGGAAAAATCTCAAAGTATCCCTCCCCAGCTAAGATCAGGAACAAGACATGGCTGTGTTCTCTATTGCTTCTCACTTCGGGATTGAGCTACAGCAATGAGACCACAGATGTAAATAAAATAGATGCAAAGAGTAAAAGAAGTCAAAATATCCCTGTTTGCAGATATTGATTATATACATAGAATAGCCTAAAGATTCCACCAAAAGTGTCTTAAAGTTGAAACATACATTCAGAAAAATCCAAGATAAAAATTTAACACATAAAAATCAATATGTTTCTTATATCAAAGGTAAGTGTACTGAAAAAGAAATCAGGAAAACAACCTCTTTCCAAATAGTCAAGAGCCACATGTATGCATTCATACACACAAACTCCAAATAACAGCAGCAACAAACCACCAAAACCCGAGGATAAAGTCCACTAAACAAGCTTCATATTGAAAACTTTAAAACATCGAAGAATGAAACCAAGGAAGATACAAGGTGACAGAAAGACCTCCATTTTCACTGATTGAAAGAAATCATGTAAAAATAGCCATTTACTTGCAATTCCAACCAAAATCCCAGGTACGTTCTTCACAGACAGAGAAAAAGGATCTTAAAATGTATATACAAACACACATACACACACACACACACACACACACACACATCAAAAACAAAAATAAAATCAGAAAACAAGCAAGCTAAAGACATGCAGAACAGTTCTGAACAGAGAGTACTGTCGGAGTATCACTAGACCTGGTTCCAAGCTAGCCTAGAAAGCTACAGTAATAGAAATAGCACACAAGCGTAGCAAAACGGACAGAAAAGTCGGTAGATTCTAATACATGGTCCCAGATAGGATCCCACACAACTGGAGCTACCTGACTTCTGACTAAGATGGTAACTGGGAAAAAGACAGCCATCTTTTTATATGTGGTGCAAGGAAGACTGGATGAATGAAGCTAGACCTTTTATTTTTTCATCCTACATAAAACTAAACTCCAACAGCTCAAGGACTCCAAGGTAAGACCAGACAGACACTTTGGGAATGATTGAGGAGTAAGCAGAAGCCCATGTTGACACAGAAGCATAGCTAAAGGCCTTGTAATCAGGGTTCTGGTAGCACAGGACACAAAACCAACAACTAAGTGCCATCTCATGAAATCAACTCACGTCTATATAATAGAGAAAATCACAAATTGAGTAAACTGGGAGCAGAAGGAGGGAAAAGATTTGCTAGCTATACTGCTGACAGAAGATTAAAATCTGAAATGCACAAAATCAAGAAGATACCAAGAAATTAAAAAAAAAAAAAAAAACTCAGTTAAAATGGCCCATGGATCTGAAAAACAAAATAAAACAAAAAAGCCAAACAAACAAACAAAAAAAGAATTCTCAAAAGGAGAAATGCAAATGGCTAATGAGTACATAAGTATTTAGCATCATTTGCCATCAGTATAAATGCAAAGTGAACTACTTAGGAGTTCATCTCATCTCTCTCAGTTTGGCAATCCTCAGCTGACAAGTGTGGCAGAGGATGATGGAAAGAGGAACCCTCTTTCAGTGTCAGGGGACATGTGAACTGGTGGAGTGACTTTGAAATCAGTGAGGATGTTCCTTACAGATCTAGAAATACATTTACCATGTGACCCAGCTATATCACCCCCTGACAAAATCCAAAGGACCTCAAGCTAGGACACAGACTCAGTCTAAATATCCATCAACTGATCAATGGGTTATGGGCCAGAAGAGGGCATCAGATCCCTTGCGACTGGAGTCACAGATGCTCTGAGCTACCATGGTGCTGTTAGGTATTGAACTCTAGTCCCCTAGAACAGCAGCCAGTGCTCTTAACCACTGAGCCATCTCAGAGTGGGACATATACACAATGTAATCTTATTCAGGAAAAAGAAACATGGTATGATGTAAATTGCAGAAAATGGATGAACCTAGAAAAAAATATCCTGAGAAGAGGAATCTAGACTCAGAAGGTAAATACTACATATTCTTTTTCATAGTCAGTTCCCAGGTCTGGAGAGATGGCCTTAGTGGTCTTCTGAGTGGTGGGAAGTCTGGAAAGATCACTGGTCCAGTCTCCAGACATGGGCAGGAAAACTCTTGCTCTCTTCATTTTGTATGTGGTAGATCAGAGAATTATTGGTTAAGCGGCATGCCCCAGACTTCAGGGGAAATTGCAAGCGAGTGTGAGTTCACCATCTTGGAGCATGTTTTCTGCTGTGACAGGGAGAAGATGGAGAGAGGAAAAGGGGTTGGGGAGCATTCTAGCTCCATCCAGGTGTCTATAAATCTTAGTGTTTATTCTGAGACTGGAACAGTAAAAGCAATTCAGAGCAACAGATATTTATTTGGAGCCTATAAAGTAGGTATTTATTTAGTGAGGAGTTATGAGGTCATAAAGCACCGGAAATGCTTGTCTCTAGCTCCAGATTAGCCGGAGAAGCCCTGACATAAAACATCTTCACTCAAGATCTCCATGGTTACACCTACTGTTGCTAGCCCAAGCCCATCAATTTTGGGTTCAAAATGATTGAAAATCTCCTTAGTTCTCTGTGCCTTTGACTCACTTGAGGTTCTCATCTATGGCCGGCTAAAGAATAAAATGGACGTGAGGTGGAAGCATCCCAGAAATGGATGGGCCTCTAGGATAGACAAACTGGGTTCCACTGGAGGTCTTCTCCTGCCCATCATGTGACCAGGGCCAAATAGGCCAAGTGGTTTGCCTATACCTGTCCTACTTGCTTCAGAGTGGCTGTTGGTTCTAAAAGTGGCTCTGTCACTCACTGCAAAAGTTTTTATTTACTCTTGCTAATACACAGATTGCTGTTTCTAAGAGCTTTTGTGATTCTGATGAGTCTACAAGAGTGTCTCATTGTGGTTTTAATTTGTATTTCTCCATTAGTTTCACAAATCTTTTTCATAGGCTTATTGGTCATTTTTATCTCTTGCAAAGTAATTGCTTAAATCTTTTACAACTTTAATCAGGTTGTTTGTCTCATTGTTATTGATCTGCAGGAACTCTTTGTATATTATGAATACAAATCCTTTGTTACATGTAATAAGTCAAGAACACTTTTGTGTAGAAACAGAAGAACTTAACTAAAGATGAGTTAAACAAAAATTGTCTTGGTAATCTCTATCAGTTATCATAGAAATTCAAGAGCCAGGTATCTCTTGACTTAAAGAACAGATCCGTCACCATTAGCAGTTTGAGTTTCACCATGTATAATAGCTATACAAACAGATACACTCTCAAAATTCTCATTTCTTATAGGCCAGAATTAAGTGTCCTGGACACTTAATTAGCTATGACAATTAAACATTGATTTAGACCCTTAGGATTCATGCCTGGGGGCTGTATACGACTCACAATTGCAGGTTCTGTGAGTTTAAAAAGTGGGATAGCCTTTAGGCAGGCATCTGGCCCTGCCAATATCAAAACTCCAAAGGCAGCATGTCACTCTCTGGTGTGGCAATGGATCCTTGGGGCCCTCTTGAGAAGTTAGAAAACCAAATGCTTGTCTTAAGTGTATAATCCACTAATTGCCATGAAACACCCGTCAGAGCCACCTCCAGGCTCAGATGGAGCTGTACAAAAGCATTCGCTGTTGTTCTTTGCTGCAGCAGGAAGGCAGGAATCCTGACCACGTAGTCCAGGGGAGCAAGGCCGTCCAGGGCCTGGGGTGGGGGTGGGGTCATTAAGAAACAAGCCAGGGTTAGGCCAGGGTGGGGATTCTTCTTAGAAAGTACACTTTGAGCCATTTATTTGGGAAATGATCTCAACAAATGGCAGTGGGGTGGGGGGTGTGGGTGGGATGAAGGTCAGTGTTGAGGAAAAGGAGGTGGAGGAGAAAGGCCACACCAAAGCCTGTGAAGAACTGGCTGTGTTAGGCTGAGGTATAGCGCAGCATCAGAGTGCGCGGCTAGCATGCTCAAAGCTCTGGGTTTCATCTCCAGCACTGCAAATGCACAGAAGAAAGAAAATGCCCTCAAAGCAAAGCCCACAGAACTGACCTTCTCTGTGGGAGCCGAATCACACTAGGCCACCCTGGAACATGAGGCCGGGTGTGCTCAGCGCTCTGCGAGGGTAGACTGACTACAAGGCCATGGCGTTGATTCTACTCTACACAAAGCACATAGGTCTCACCTTGACCTGAACTGGTGAAGGAGAGAGGAGAATGTAGGATATCATATTCAGAAAAACCAAAAAAGAAAAACAACAGCAGCAACAACAAAACCCTTTCAATTTAAAAGATCAGTTTTTAAATTAGTCTTTACAACAATGGGATTTGTTATATTTCCACATTTGCATCCCTGGTCCTTGTCTCCTTCCTCCCCTTAAAAGTACCCTGCCACAGTCACACCTATCCATGTATAAATGGGTATTTAAGTCTGGTATTTAAGTCACGATTATGTATATAATCGTGAATGCCATATTTACCAACACACTCCTACCCTATACCCTCTTTTATTCCTTTCCCTCCCCTACTCTAGATAGTCTCCTTTATTAAAAGTAGATTCTGCCTACAAAAGAAAAAAAAACATGACATTTTCCCTTCTGAATCGGTCTTAAAAGATTTTCGTACATTTCTGTGTGTGTGTTTGCACGCGCGTGTGCGTGCGATGTGTGCGTGCATGGGCGAATGCCGTAGCGCACACACGGAGTTCAAAGGATAACGTTCAGGAGTCAGCTCTTGCTTTGCACTGGGCGGGCTCTGAGGGCTGAACTTGCATCTCCAGGCTTGGAAGTAAGCACTTTTACCGTGGATTCTTTGCCTGCCCTCAACCTAGCTGCTTTACCTTAACACGTCCTCTTGGTCCATTCATGTCCCTGCAAGTGAAATAACGTCATTTGTTCTTACTGAATAAATACTCCATGGTTTCGCTCTGTAGTACCATACTTTCTTTAAACATCTAAGGTGATCCTTATGTGTATCCATATTTGAGCACCATTAGTCTACAGCACAGAATTGGTCAGAGATCTCATACCCCCCTTATCAATGGGCTCCTAGTCCTGATGGCCAAATCACAGAGAATTAATGCTGAATTGACATGTTCCTGGTCACATAGAGAATCCCACAGTAGAAAGTCAGGGATTTCCCTTGCAGCTCTGCTTAGCCTAGTCTCATCCACCTGCAGGGACAAGACGCTATTTTTGAAGTGGCAACCTGGAAGGGAAGTCTGGATCACACAGCATAGCAGAGATGCCTGGGCCAGGTGAAGACAAAGAACAGCACAGGCCAGTTCACATCAAGGCAACCTCTCAGTACCTAGATTTCATGGAAAGAGCCAGGAAATTACTTTCTGAAGAATTAAGCTTTCTGTAAAGGGCTCTGAGCTCCTGGAAGGAAATATGCCAAGGGACCGTATTGGAGTGCCGGGGACAGAACACATTAGCAAGACACATGAGAAGCAGTAGCTTTTATGCTGTAGTATTTCCACGAGGCAGGTGGAGTGGTTTTCCCACCCGAGGATGTCTCTCTGTTGCGATTAAGTTAAAGAGAATGGATTTCTCGCTTTATCTGGGAGAGCCTCCCAACAGCAGCTATTCATCAGCGCTCCCGATTGACTTTCCTTGGGAAGCTAAAGCTGTGAGGTTTTCCATCTCAGGTGCTCTCTGCATCGCCTTCTCTGACAGCCTGCTTTTCAGTTTTATTATTTTCTTTTTTCTGATTTTCTTTTAGTAATAGCAGGATAAGAAAATGTATTTTCTGTGTTCCCACCTTCTTCCCCCCCCCCCCCATTAATTTGTTTACTCACTTTACATCCCGATCGATCGATCGCAGTCCTGCCTCCTCCCAGTCCCTGCTCCCACAGCCCCTCTCCCATGCCCCCCCCTTCTCCTCTGAAAAAGGAGAGGCCTCCTCCCTGGGTACCAACTTACTCGGGCACACCAAGTCACTGCAGGACTAGGCACATCCTTTCCCACTGAGGTTAGACAAGGCTTTCCCCTTTGACTCGAAAAAAGTCACCACTGGTCACATCCCAATTTAGATCACTTGAAAAAGAGGTGGGAATATTTGCCACTTAGACTAGAATTAACAGGTTTGGGGGCAAGAAATTATGTGCGGGAGGGGAGGTGTTGGGGTGGGCTTTTCTGGTCCCCAGGAAACGATCCTTGATTTGTTAATAGACTTTCTGATTTTTGTTTAGAAACTATCATTAGGCAAAAAGGTGAAATAGAAAGACTGTAAATCTATTTCTGGTCTGTGTAGGAGGTCCTTTAAAACTCAATTAATAGACCCTGTCATTTTGGTTCATATATAAATATTGTATTAGTCAGGCTTCTCTAGAGGAACAGGACTTATAGAATGAATCTCTCTATATATAGAAAGGGGATTTATTAGAATGGTTTACAGGCTGTAGTCTGGCTAGCTCAACAATGGCTGCTATGAACAGAAGATCTAAGAATCCAGGAGTTATTCTGTCCAGCGTCAGGATGTCTCAGCTAGTTTTCGTTATACACCAAAAGAAGGAGGCTCCAATGCCAGTGAAGAAATGGACTGGCTATGGAGCGAAAGCAAGCAAGGAAGCAAGCAAGCAGAGAGGGAGAGAGGGAGAGAGAGAGGGAGAGAGAGAGAAGAAGGAGAGGGAGAGGGAGAGAGAGAGGAGAGAGAGACGGAGAGAGAGAGGGAGAGGGAAAGGAGAAGGAGAGGGAGAGGGAGAGAAAGAGAAGGAGAGAGAGAGGGAGAGAGAAAGGAGAAGGAGAGGGAGAGGGAGGGAGAGAGGAGAGAGAGACGGAGAGAGAGGGGGAGAGGCAAAGGAGAAGGAGAGGGAGAGAGAGAGAAGGAGAGAGAGGGAGAGAGAAGGAGAGAGAGAGGGAGAGGGAGAGAGAGGGAGAGAGAGAGAAGGAGAGAGAGAGGGAGAGAGAGAAGGAGAGAGAGAGGGAGAGAGAGGGAGAGGGAGAGAGAGAGGGAGAGAGAGAGAAGGAGAGAGAGAGGGAGAGAGAGAGAAGGAGAGAGAGAGGGAGAGAGAGAGGAGAGAGAGAGGGAGAGAGAGAGGGAGAGGGAGAGGGAAAGGAGAAGGAGAGGGAGAAGGAGAGATGGAGACAAGAGAGACAGAGACCTTCCTTTTTTAATGCCCTTTATGTAGCCTGCCAGAAGAAGGTATGGTCCAGATTAAGTGTGGATCTTCCCACCTTAAAATATCTACATTAAAGGTCAATCTTCCCACCTCAAAGATTCAGATTAAAAGTGAAAATTTAATTAGGAAAAAAAAATCCTTCACAGTTGTGGCCAGTCATTAGGATTTTAGTTAATTTCAGATGTAGTCAAGTTGACAAACAACAATAGCCATCATATATATGTATATATACATATATATTATATTTTTAATTTATTATTTGAGAATTTCATGCAGTCTATTTTTATATTACTCTTTCCTGTTCCCCAACTCCTCCTAGATCTCCCACCCATCCAACGTCACGTTGTTTCTGTTTCTTAAGATAAAAAAAAAACAAAAAAACAAAATTAAAAAGCCAACACAAACATGAAGTACAACTTGTGTTGGCCCAATGATTCTAGGCTCGGATCTAGACTCTTTTTTTTTTTTTTTTACTACATAGTGTACATGATTTATTTATTGACTTATTTATTTATTTATTTATTTGTTGTTTCTCTGCTTTTTTTTTGTTGTTTTTTTTAATTAGGTATTTTCTTTATTTACATGTACATTTTCCCTTTCTCATTTTCCCCTCCAAAACAAACAAACAAACAAACAAACAAAAACAAGAACAAACCCCTTTTGCCTCCCCCCTCCT
>JADRCD010171653.1:0-37505 GCA_019843815.1 Montemys delectorum
ATATATACACACACACACACACATACATATATATATACACACACATATATATATATATATATATATATACACATACACACATACATATATATATATAATTGAGAGGCCAGGAAGGAGGACAGTGGGGAGGAGTTTTATAAAAAGAGATGTTGATGTGGCTGATCCCATAAAACAGGACACTCCGGGGCCACGTCCCAGACCGTGGCCACATGTGGCGGAGAGGCTGTTTGCGTGATAGACTGCCAGACAGGCCTCGTACTCCATAAATACAAGGTGCCAGGCGAGGTGAGTGCCGGGGTCGGGGACAAGAGCCCTAAGGCTGGAGGTCCATGGCTTTTTCCCGTGACTTTAATTATTTTGGTGGGGATGGAACTCAGAGTCTCAGGTCCCCCCAGTTCCTCACTAGGGGCTTCCAGGCAGGCACTCCTGTAGTGCTCAACCCCCACAGCCCTCCTGGGAGCTTTTTGTTTGTTTGTTTTTTGCCTCCCTGCCCCAGACCAGCCTTTCGGGCAGGCTGCCTCCTGTTCCCTGCTCATGGCTGTTTCCTTCTTCCACTCTCAGGAGTTCTTCTCAGTGGCCTGGACAGCCCTCACAGTGGTCACCCAGGCAGGCCACAAGAAGCGCTGGAACATGCTGGCCGCAGCAGGCCTTCGGGGCATGGTCCGGCTGCTCCACGTGCGTGCAGGCTTCTGCTGCTGCGTCATCCGGGCCCATAAGAAGGCCATTGCCACCCTCTGCTTCAGCCCCACTCATGAGACTCACCTCTTCAGTAAGATCCTCACCTCTGGGCTTTCCCAGCAGCCTTTTCAGCCCTGGTGGCCCTTGAGTCTCCTCTGGGGAGGCAGGGCTCGGGATGCTGGGCCCAGGCAGCATTACTCAGAAGTAAGATAGCTTCTTGTCCAGTCAGGGTCTCCTTTCCAGCTTTATTTCTAGCATGCTGTATAGCCTTGAAGTTTCCTAGCAACTTGGGCTCCTCCGGGTCTCGCCTGGGACCAGGGGATTTAACCCTGCCCCTTGGCGGTGAGCTTAACAGAGGAGCCGGATGTACTGTGAAGCTGTGCACACTGGGTTCAGGCAGGGCCGTGGGGATTGTGGCGCAGGAGTTCTTCTAGTCACAGTGTGCCCCTTCTGCCTCTGATAAGCTGGTTGAGGGACCCACAGTCAATCTGCAAGAGGAGATGGCATGTTCTCAGGGCTATCTCTCTCCTCCATCTGCTCCCCAGCTGCCTCCTATGACAAACGGATCATCCTCTGGGACATTGGGCTGCCCAACCATGATTACAAGTTCCAGGCTAGGTGAGGCTGTGGACTGGGCTGGTGGGGGAAAGACTGCTGGGGGGGAGGCGCATGGCCCATGACTCACAGTTTTCCTTACACGCTGACAGCCAGCTCCTCACACTCAACTGCGGTTCCGTCCCATTGCGCCTCTGTCCTGTTGCCACCTGCCCAGATGACTTCCTGCTGGCTGGCTGTGAGGGCGGCTGCTGCTGCTGGGATGTGCGGCTGGACCAGCCCCAGAAGCAAAGGTGAGGCTGCTGGGGATGCCTGCAAAGCTGGGCCCGGGGCTGGGCCTGCTGGACGCACCACAGAGCTGGTCAGTGGGCTGCCCAGATGCTGTGTTTGGGGGCATTCTCTTCACCACCCTGCAGCCAGTCACTTGAGCCTTAGTCCTGTCACTCAGTGTGTGACCCTCCTGCCCTAGCATGATGTCCATGTGTCTGTGAGGAAGGAGCAAGTGATGTATACCCCAGGACTCAGTGAGAGTAGTGGAGATAGGATGTCCTCGGGGAAGAGGATTTGGTGATGAACTTCAGTGGCTCATTTGTGGAAAGCCTGAGATAGCTCAGCACAGCGGTCCTGCCCACAGGGTGAGGGTTAGGGGGCTTGACATTACAAATGAGGGCTAAGGCTCATGTCTGTAGAGGGCTGAGCCATTCTCAAAGCTCCCAGGACCACATAAACCAGGTGCAGCGGCACTTACCTGTTACCTCAGCTCTTGAGAGGCGCAGAACATCAGAAGTTCAAGGTCATCCTCAGCTTCATGAGACTTGGAGACTGGCCTGGGCTACATGATATCATGTCTGAAAACCAAGTAAGGCCCCAGGGAAAGGGCAAGTACTGAGGGTGCAGCCTGGTGATTGAGAAGTGAGTTCTCCGAGAACTGCTCTGCTGAGTGGACAGTGGAATGAGGGCTGAAACTGGGGAAAGCTGAGGGACCAACCTTGGCTTGGCAGGTGGAAATGTCCCTGAGGAGTGAGGCTCGGGGGCAGAGGGCACTGAGGTTTGTGGCCTGTGGTGTCATCAGAGTTTGGTTTGTGCTGCCTGTTACCAAGGGGCAATTTGAATATTAACTGTCCCTGATTCAATTCAGAGAACCAGCAATCCAAGAAGCCTTAGGGGAGTCTGCCTCCCACACCTGAGCAGTCTCCAGTTAGAGTTTATCTTTTGTGTGTGTGGCATTCATGCCTCGGTTTGCCCGTGGAGTTGGGTCTCTCCTTCCATCTTGATGTGGGTTCCAGGGGTCCCAGCTCAGCTTACAAGCATTGTGCAGCTGGGCTAACCTGAGCCATCTCGCTGCCCTCATTTAACAAGTGTTTGGTTTTCCAAGATAGGGTTTCTCTGTGTAGCCCGGCTGTCCTGGAACTCACTCTGTTGACCACCAGGCTGTCCTCAAACTCAGATCTACCTACCTCTGCCTCCCAGTGCTGGGATTAAAGGCCTACCAGCACTCATTTAGCAAATGGTATTCAATATGGCTATGTTAGGAAGAACAAAACCATCCAGGGACATTCCCTGCCCCCCCCACTAGTCCATCCTCACTAGCATTCTTTCTGTGAGACTCAAACGGCAGTGTGAGGTGCACTTCCTTTCTGCAAATGAAGTTTATTACACTTACTTATATCACCTGACTTAGTCATGGAACAGGGCACACATGCTATAGCATGTGGAACTCAGAGGACAACATGCAATAGTTGGTTCTCTCCTTGGGATGTGAATCCCAGGGACTGAACTCTGGTCGTCAAGCTTGCCAGCAAGCACCATTACCTTTTGAGCCACCTAGTATGCTCTTATCACAGATTCCTGCCTGGCCTGTATCAGTACCGTTCTCAGCATAAGGAACAGCCTCAAAAGGATACAGGATGCTGACAGGAATATTGCTTCCAGGGGGTCAGTAGAAGTAGGTGCGGCCATCCAGCCGCTTGGTGGACATAGGTTTCCCTGCTCGTCCATCATCCCTAGGGTTTGGCTTGATTTTGTTTAGTTTTGGCTACCTCCCCTCTCTAGGTTCTATGCACTCTCCATGCCTTGGTCTCACCTGCTCTATCTTCTCTGATGCTTCCCTAGCCCAAGTTGCTCCTCTGGGCAGATGCCAGGATGCCTATGTAGTGGCAGGCCCGTTGGGGAGTAGGGGATACATGTGGAAGTTAGAGGGCTTACTGGAGTTGCTTCTCTTTCTCCCTTTGCGTGGGTTCTGGAGGTCAAATTCAGGGCACGAAGCTGGCCAGTTTTACTGTTGCAGCTCAGAAGGAAAAGGCTTCCCTACAGAAGTTCTGCTCTAGCTTCTGGAGATGTTTCCTCAGTGCAGGCGTGACAGCTGTGCTCCTGCTGGGGACATTTCCTCTGCAAAAGTGTAACAGTTGTGCTCTGCAGGAGGCGGTTCCCCCAGCAAAAACTCTGCTCAAGGGAAAGTGTTACCACTCTTCTGGGGAAGGCATCCTGGCATTCCTGAGCCAGGGAATATCACAGTCACACTACACAACTAACCTCACAGCAGAGATTTAATGGGAGGGGAAAAACCCAGGAGGGTGGCAAGCCTCTGCTCCAGCCAGAAGCAGCAGAGAACTGGGCAGAGCACAGGGTTTGTATGGAGTTTGGGGGGGGGGGGGGGCCACGTGTGCAGCTTTCCAGGGTGGCCTGGGATTAGAGGGATTATGTAGCCTAATAGGGAAATCTGAGGGCAGGGCCTGGCCCCTGGGTCTCAGGTAGGGGGTCTAACCTCTCTTCTGACTTGAAGGCTCTCAAAGTTCAGAAAGTATACAAAAGGAGTCCATAGTAGGGAAAGGCCTGAACACTCAACATTCCTCCTGTTTTTATTTACTGCTGATAAACAGTCAGGGGTGGGAGTAGGGGTTCGTTAGACTACATCCTTCTCATTAGGGGCATTGAGGTCCTTGATAAAAGTTTGCTCTTTACATCAGGATTAATTCTGTGATGCAGGTCATTGGCTCAGTAGCTTGAGGCCAGTGATCCTGTAATAGCAACTAATGAAAAGTCTTATCATTTTTACTTTTTAGATTTTTATTTATTTTTATGTATGTGAGTACACTGTAGTTGTCTTCAGACACATCAGGAAAGGGTATTGGATCCTATTACAGATAGTTGTGATCCACCATGTGGTTGCTGGGAATTGAACTCAGGACTTCTGGAAGAACGTTCAGTGCTCTTAACCACCGAGCCCTCTCTCCAGCCTGAAAAGTCTGATTAGAAATCTTTTGTATCTGTTTTTGAAGAAATCTAGGCAAGAAGCTTATGAGGCAAGGTGCAATTAGTAGGATAAGAAAAGGAAGGGAGCCGGGCGGTGGTGGCGTACGCCTTTAATCCCAGCACTTAGGAGGCAGAGGCAGGCGGATTTCTGAGTTCGAGGACAGCCAGGGGTACACAGAGAAACCCGTCTCGAAAAACCAAAAAAAAAAAAAAGAAAGAAAAAAAGAAAAAAGAAAGAAAAGGAAGGGAAAGAGGGGCTAAGGAGGGTAGTGTCCAATTCCATACTGGACTGTCAATGAACCATTGGCCAGAGGCATCTTTTCTTATGCTTTTGGATATCCCCTTGAGTTGTCCGTTGACTCGTTGACATAGAAACAAAATTCCTCCCCGAGGAAGAGACAAAGACCACCTCTCTCTGCTGTTGGTAAATCTAATCCTCACTGACTTTGTAACATTACGGTAGGTAGCCAGTGAGTCTGATTGGTCCTGGAGATAAGGACGGTCTGAGCCACCAGCTGGCGGTCCTGGATGAGCTGAGAGGAAAGTCTGTGGTAAATAGCCGGGAGGTAGTCAGCTCTGCTGCTCCAAGTGGTGGTGCCAGCAATTATGCCCAAGACTGCAAGAAAGGGGACGACTTGGACCGCTCGGTTATCATGCCGTGACGCAACCAACCCCCTGACGGATTGGCAAGGGTTCTTGAGCCGGTGCCACCGGTTCGGTCTGTATGAAGTTTTTGGGAAAGTTTGATTAAGAATGTTTTTGAGAGAGTGATTGGTTTATTTGGCCTTGCCTGAAGCCTAGGGATGGTGGGGGATATGGAAACACCACAGGATGTTAAAGGCTTTAGCTACGTTTGAGAGGCGAGGGCCATATCTGATTGAACGGAGGTTGGAACTCTGATATGGAGCACTGTGATCCTTTATTAGTGGGGGAGCCTCTCCCCATCCTGCGAATGTGTATTCCAGGACCAAAAGGCATCCAAAACGTCTAACTGTGGCCGTGTGGGGGAGGTCGGGTTGCTAGTCTGATCCAAGCAGGGATATGTGGGAAAGGAAAACTCAGAAGCCCTTAGGTGGGATTACAAGTTTGGCAGATTTTACAGGAAGCTGTTACAGTTTTAGAAAGGACAGATCCTCGGGTAGACTGTAGATAAGTTGTGATAAGTGAGACAAAGCCTGGCTGTGAGGGTGGAAGGTTAGGATGGATGGTGTTGAGTATGTGCAGGTGACAGTGAAGATGTGGGCTGTGAAATGAGTGCCCTTTGGCGTGCACAAAGACCCGGGCTTCTGAGAGCCACAGTGCTAGCCGCCTCCCCAGTTCAGTTATTTCCCTTGGAGATAATAATTGTTCTGGTATGATCTGCAGTGGACAGTTCCTATGGGCATGGGAAGATGGGAGGCCTCTAGCAGGCCATAATCTGATCTGAATCGTTTATGGCCTCTCCATTAGCTGTTAGCAGTCTGTGCCTCATCCACATGGCTACATGTGACAAGAGAATGTGAGAAAACACCCTTGAGTCTGTAGGAAGACTTAGGGATTGCCGCTTTGCTAGTTAGAAGGTGTGAGTAAGAGCATTCACTCAGGTGCTGGTCTGTGGCCTGCACTTCAGCCACTATAGTGTCCAAAACGGCTTTCTGTACTTGTTTGCCGTCTGTGTACTGTGTATAGGTGGCCTTAGGTAGCATTCCCTCATGTGCTGTGTGATGAGGCAATCATCCTTTGAGGGTCTCGATGCAGGAATGAGATGGGGAGTATTCTAAGATTGGGCAGGGAGAAGATTTGATATGGTAAGAGGTGGGCATGGCTGAAAGGTAAGTGTGTGTCTTCTACCAATGCTTCCTGAAGAGAGAGAACTCGGGGGGTGGGGGGGAGTGTTTGGAGAGCCTTGTATGTCAGGAGGTGGACAGATGGTGAGGAGAGAAGAGAGTGATAGGTAACTCAAAGGTTAACTTTGATTCACATATAAGAAGTTCAGCCGTGCCAGGCTGTAGTGTCGCACGCCTTTAATCCCAGCACTTGGGAGGCAGAGGCAGGCAGATTTCTGAGTTCGAGGCCAGCCTGGTCTACAGAGTGAGTTCCAGGACAGCCAGGGCTATACAGAGAAACCCTGTCTCGAAAAACAAAAAACAAAAAACAAAACCCCAAACAAAGAAATTCAGCTGCAGCCAGAGCTTGCAGCACGGTGCCCATCCTTGGATAGAATGGTCTAATTTTTTTCGATAAGTATGCCATGATCGCAAAGGAAAGTCCAAGTTGGTGACACAGGACCCTGAGGGCATATCACTCCTTTTCAGTACCATAGAAAGAAAGGTTCAAGTTCAGTTCAGAAAGATGTAGGGTTGGATCCTGGAGGGGAGGGCCTGTTGAAGCTTATGAAATGGCTTGGTAGTGGGTACCCAAATAAGGGTCTGAGGTCTGCCTTATGTGGGGGCAGTCGAGAAGAGAGGAAGGAGTGCAGGAGTGTGGTAGCCAGCAGAAGATTGTGTCCCCTGCAGCTTTGGAGAGAAGATGGGTATTGAGCCGGGGTTTTGTATTTGCTGGGTTTTGTAATTGAAGAAGAAAGGGTGATGTTTGGCTGTAGAGGAGTTTTAGGTGCCCCATGCTTAGGGATCTCCCTGAGAGGCAGGTAAGGGAAAAGGTGTGTCAGTGTGGGGTTTGGAGAGGAGGAGGAGGGGAACAGCTGGCAAACCTGAGGTCATGCAGATGGGGGAAGCAAAAGAAATGGAGACTCCTATTTTGGCTATGAGATCCCTTCCCAGAAAGGGGTGGGACAGGTTGGTACCGCTAGGGAGGAATGGGTGAGGGGGATGGGCATAAATATACAGCTAAGTATGTAGTGGGGTTGGTGGGCCTGGCAAGGCTGTCCCCCTACTCCAACAACAGAGGAATGAGGAGAGTTGGGTCCTTAGAACTTGATCAGTACCCTGGTGTCCAGAAGGAAGGAGATGGATTGCTCTCTATGATGACCACCTAAGGCTCCCTGTCAAAGATGGTGGTAGTCAGGCCAGGGGAGCTCGGGGCCCCTCAGTAAGCCATAGGCAGACCAAGGAGGTCAGCTAAAGGGCCATCTGGGCTTGATGTCCCCGTGCCATGAGGGACACGGGGGCAGTAAAAACCCCAGTGCCCTTCTTGATGGCACCTTGGACATGGTCCAGGTGGTTTATGAGGGTTCAGACCGGCCTGGGCCGGAGACCCCCTGCCCACATCTGAAGCAGGGGCACAGATCCGAGGCTCGGGTCAGGGAGCCTGCTGAGAGATCTGAGCCATAGTCACATATTCTTGCTTTCAAGGTTTTTTCATCTCTGTAAAAAATAAAACCATTTCCCCTTTCCACCCCTGCTCCTGGAAGGACAACTCTAAGACTATTAATAAATGCGTAGGCCACAAGCTTTGGGTCATTCCCCAACTAGCTTGTAACTTATTTAACCCACTAAATTACTCTGTCTTCCCATGGTTAGTCATGCGTCATAAAGTTCAGGGTGCGTCTCCTCCATTCTCTCCTGAGTTCAGCTGCTGCTGGGGTATGTCCATCTCCTCGGCATCCCCGGCAAATCTCCCTTTTATTCTCTCCTTTGTTCCTCTATGTGGCTGGTTTACAACTGTCTCCTCAGTGTTCCTGGGCAAATCTCCCATGCCTTTATTTCCTAGAATCCTCTCTCCTACTGCCAGTGTCTCCCTATTTCCTGCCCCAGTTCATTGGCCATAGGGTAAGGCTAGTGTCTTCTGCAGGGTGTGTGAGGTGGACTTCGTCTTCTCCGAGGACTCCAAGGTGTCAGGACAAAGAGTGGACGGGCTGGCATTTGTGAATGAAGATGTGGTGGGTGAGTGGGCCCAGCTGGGACACCCTGGGCAGGCTGGGGCCTAGTCTAAGGGTGGTGAGGCACCTGTTGGGGACAGCTGGCTTGGGCACAAAGTCAGCCTGGGTTCCTGTCTCCTCTCTCTGCAGCCTCCAAAGGGAGTGGACAGGCCACCATCTTCCTGTGGAGCTGGAGCCAGACGTGGGCAGGCCGGGGCAGCCAGTCTGTATTGCCCGTAGTCATCCTGGCCAGGTTGCAGTGGTCACCCACCAGCCTGGCCTACTTCTCACTCAGCACCTGTCCTGGTGAGCCTGCCCACTCACTCCATTACACTCCCTCCCTTTCTGCCCCTGCCCCTCCCCCGCCCCATCTTAGGCTCCTACTTGTCCTGGCAGACAAAAACCTCGTGCTATGTGGGGACGAGGAAGGCAGTGTGTGGATCTATGATGTTGAACACCTACTGAAGCAACCACCTCCATTGGCAACAACTCTGCAACCCCCAACACAGGTACTGGGGTGACGTTGGCGACGTTGGCAGCCTGCAGATCCTAGTATCCCTTGGGGCTGCTGCTGGGCAGGCAGGAGCCTAGCGCCTTCTTTTTCCCTCCTCAGATCTTAAAGTGGCCTCAGCCATCAGCATTGGGCCAACCAGTGACCAAGACCATGATAAACACAGTTGTGGCCAATGCAGCCTTTACCTACCTCACTGCCCTGACGGACTCCAACATCGTGTCCATCTGGAGGAGATGCTAACCTGCCTGCACAAGGCAGTGTCAGGACATGGCTTGTTAGCTTGGGCTAGTGGGAGAGAGATTTGTACCAGTGAGTATTTTTTATTAAATTCTCTATTGTGAGTGGAGGCCAGTGGAAATGAGCGTAGCCACGCAGGCTCCACTGGGGTTCCTAACTCAGGCAGGCCTAGCAGCCCCAGGTTCTGCCCAGCCTGTGGTTTGGGTCTGAGTGACAGTCCACACGCTGCACAGCCCGCTCTTCTGCTCTGCTTTATTAGGAAAATAACAGTCTATGTACAGAGTGGGGCAGTGTCCCGTGCCCAGCTAGAGAGCTGAAAGTGGGTGTCGCCATTGTGGACTGAGAAGGGCCCTGAGGAGTACACGCCAGCCTTACAGCCACTAAGCAACACTTCTTTCAGATGCTATTCAATTCCTTCTTGCTTGTCCTTGATGGCCACCTGAGGAAGACAAAGGCAGTGAAGTGACTACACTGGCATGACCCCAGCATGTCGGGATCAGGGGTACCAAGACTCTGGTCCTTGAAATGCAGCACTCCAGAGAACACAGCAGGAAGCAGACCAGTCTCCAAAGGCTCCAGGTACCTCAGCAGGCCTCACCCACCCGCCCTGTGGCATCTGCTTGCTGAGAGCTGGGGATGGAGCCAACTGGGACAAGTATAGTGGGGTTAGACCTCAGAAGAGACTTGCCTTACACTGAGGCCCTGACCCTGGGAAGAACGGCCAGGAGCCCGGAGTCTCTGGGGCCTTAGCCACTGGCAGAGGGAGGGAGAGCTTTTTTCTTTCTTTTCTGGTTTTGGTGCTAGGGATTGTACCTAAGGCCTTGATTGTGCTAGGTAAACACTGCACGACCAAGCTACACCCCAGCCCCTCATTGGATTCTAAATGTGCTGGGGCAGCTCTACTACTAAATCATACAACATAACTCACAGCCGCCACACCTCCCAACCAACCACGATCCTCACCCGGAATCGCTCCTCCAGAAGAGAGAGCTCGCTGATGAGGTCTGTGATGGCGTTGGTGAAGGCCTCCTGGGGACTGTAGTCCGGGGTGGTCTGCACACGAATGATGATCTTGTGCTCCAAGGGGTGAGGGACTTTGTAGCCAGCAAACAGCACCTGTGGGTCCTTCAACAGCTGGCTGAGAAAGGCAGAGTTCACAGTGAGGGAGGGCACACCTGGCAGGCTTGCTAACCAAAGTAGCCCCCACTTGCTTGGTGAATAAGTGAGTGTGATGCAGGCCTTCATGCTGGCTCCTCCTAGCAGCCATCTGTCCCTCAGCTCTGGAGCATCGAATGCCCTCTGACCTTCATGGGTAATAGGCACACAAGATAACAAATGGAGGCAAAACATTCAGTAAAAGGATTTTTTCTTTTTTTAAACTGACTGCTCTTACAGAGGACCCAAGTTCAGTCTCCAGCACCCAGGTTCCATGGGAGCCATCGAATTCCCGTTCCAGGGAATTCAGTACCTTAGAGGGCACTGGCAATCACACTCAAGGAAAAAAAAACAAAAGTTTTAAAAAGTTGGAGGCTGGGCCAGAGCGAGCGGGGCTGGCAGAGGTCTTGAGTTCAATTCCCAGAAGCCACACACATGATGGCTCATGGCCCTCATACACACAAAATAAATAAAATAAATCTTAAAAAAAAAAGTTGGAGACTAGCCAGGCAATGGTGGCGCATGCCTTTAATCCCAGCACTCAGGACAGAGGCAGGCATATCTCTGACTTGGAATCCAGCCTGATCTACAGAGTGAGTTCCAGAACAGCCAGGGCTACACAGAGAAACCCTGTCTCAGAAAAAAGTTGGAAGCCAAAGAAGAGTTGCAGGTATCACAAATTACCATCAATGCAGATGCCTCTCCTGGCCCTCTTAACTTTATTTTTTTGAGACAGGGTCTCTCTTGGCTGTATTGGAACTCACTATATAGACCAGGCTGGCCTTGAACTTGTAAGTTCCACCTGCCTCTGCCTCCTGAGTACTGGGATTAAGGGTGTGTTCCACAATACCAGCACCTGCCTCTTAATGCTCATTAAAATGAAATCCTGCTTTGCTAGAGCTCCCTGCACAGTCTCACATTACATAAACAGGCCAGCCAACACACCGCTGGGAAGCAAGGAAGATCAGGAATCTATAATCGGGTCACCCTCCTACATAGTGAGTCTGAGGCTAGCCTCCACTACACGAGACCCTGTGTCAGAAAGCCAACACAGAAACAGCCTTCTGTGAACAGACCTGTCAGACCAGGTTGGAAAAGTAACTCAACTTATTTACTGTAGCACAGAGGAGAGAATGGAAGACACTGTCACAGACGTGTGCTCGGCCTACAGAGCCCTGCTGATACCAGCAGAAGCCCCCAGCCTTGGAGGACGGGGAGACTTACGATTTAATGATGTTCCCCAGAGTGTGGTCTTCCTTGTTGATGGTGAACAAGCAGGCGTTGGGCACCTTAGTGTCCTTGTTAATGGTGATTCTAGAAAGAGACAGAGGCAATAGCTCAAGCCACATCCAGCCTTGTGCCCTAAGGGTCACAATATCCCCATTTGTGGGCAAACATTCTTGAAACTGAAGTTGGGCTATTCCCACTACCTCAGAAACTAAGGTACCTGGCCCTTTCCCACTGATGAACAGTTCCCTTAAACTAGCTCTTGATTAAACTCTTACTTAAAAGACAACCAACAAGTAGTGGTAGCACACACCTTTGACGACAGCATCTAGGAGGCAAAGGCAGACAGATCTCTCGAGTCTGAGGCCACCCTGGGCCACACAGAGAAACCCTGAGTGGGGGGAAACACCTAGCCCCTAAGCCCCCTAACAATCAAGGCAGTCCCAAGGCCATCATTCTGTAAACCCCACTATCCCGAGTGCTACTGGGAACTGAACTTTGGGTTTCGAGCATACTAAGCAAAGCCCTGGACCACTGAGCTATGTATCTAGCCCTTGGACACCTTTTTCTTTTTTTCTTTTTCTTTTAAGGTTGGTTTATTTTATGTATGTGAGAACACTGTTGCTGTCTTCAGACACACCAGAAGAGGGCTTTAGATCCAATTATAGATGGTTGTGAGCCACTATGTGGTTGCTGGGAATTGAACTCATGACCTTTGGAAGAGCAGTCAGTGCTCTTAACCGCTGAGCCAACTCTCCAGCCCTGACTCCTTTTTTCAAAGGAGTCTGCTCACCTGTACATGACCCTGAGAGCTCCTTGAGGAACTTCATTATTTATTGACTGATTGACTGATACAGGGATGAAATGAGCCCCCTTCAAGCTAGGTAAGCAATCTACCACTAGGGTATACCTCTGAGAGGCTAAACCTATCCATCTTGGGACCTGCCTCCATCTTAAAGGGGGAAAAAAAAGCCTGAGAACTTCACCTGCAGCAGAACCCAGGCTGTGCCCACGTACCAGGAGGGACCCACGGCTTGTCCTTGGCCCACACCCCATTCAGAGTTACTCCCTAGCAACAGTTAATCAAAAGATTAGTCTGATTGTTTCAGATGTACTTTCAGATAGTTTGTGATTGTTCATGGTCTTCAAAGCACCCACCAGTGAGCTTACAACAGACATTCAGTTAGTTACCTGCCAGGCTCAATACTCTCTCACGCCCATTCCCTAGAAAACCTCATCCTGGGTTCGAGGCTGCTCCGACTTCCCTTCTTGTTCTGCTGTGTCAGGGCTGGGTTGGAGAACCCAAGCTTGTAATGAAGAGACCCTAATGCTGTTACATCAGAATCGGCTCCTTAGTGGTCTTCTGGGGGTCAGGAACCCTTCCTGGCACAACACCTCCATACTTTTTCCCCCTGAGATAGAGACTAAGCTGACTTCCAAGGGGGCATACACAAGAGAGAAGGGGTTCTTTGCAAACTTTGAGTCACCAAAAGAGTGTATCTGGCTACCATTAAGACAATGACATGGGACTGGAGAGATGGCTCAGGGGTTAAGAGCACTGACTGCTCTTCCAGAGGTCATTGAGTTCAAATCCCAGCAACCACATGGTGGCTTACAAACATCTGTAACAAGATCTGATAACCTTTTCTGGTGTCTGAAGACAGCTACAGTGTACTTATATATAATAAATAAATAAATCTTAAAAAAAAAAAAAAAGACAATGACATGAAGACAGAGCCAGTGCCTCAGGCCTTTAATCCCAGGTATTGGCAGGTGGATCTCTTGAGTTTGAGGCCAGTCTAGTCTGCAAAGCTAGTTCCAAGACAACCAAGGTGGCTACACAGAGAAACCCTACCTTGAAAAACCAAAAACAAAAAGACAAATGCTTAATCTCTAAACTTGTACCCACTTGAGTACACTGTACTCTGTACTTGCCCCTACTCTCCGAATACACATACATCCAACTTGGGCGTGTCCTACTTTCTTAGGGCCTCTCTTTGAACCCTCCTGCTTAAGCCCACGTTAAAATATCTTTATAAAAACCACCAGTCCTGCGTCACTAAACGTTAGAGCACCAGATTATTTTTTAGCGTGAAGCCACGTACCCGGGTTTGGCCTAAGTCGGGATCCCTGAAAATTTAGGGGAAATCCTCAGGCTGCTGAGGAGCGTAAGGAGCTGTGTCTCTGTCCCTTCACAGCTGTCATCATGAACCAAGTGTCTGGAGCAAGTCACTCAATGTCCCAGGGCATCCGTTCCCCCCCCCCCAACTGCAAATGCATGCACTCGCCAAGGCTTCGCGCACACGCACTGAGCAGAAGAGAACGCTCAAAGCAAAGCCCGCCTCGGTTTCCCCAGGCAGGAGCAGCGCGCCGCTCCACCAGAGCTGACAGCAGGCAGGCTCCTATACAACCGCCCCCGCCCCAGCTGGCCTCTACTTACTTCTTCTCGCCCTCGAAGAGCAAGAACGACTCGAAGGCCGGAGGGGCGTTCATCCTAGCACGGCTCTGTAGCTCCCAGACACCAACACACAGCCGCCTGCCGCCCCGAAGCCCGACCACTTCCGGGTTACTCAGCCGCAGCCAATCATAGTAAGCACTTGGTCCCCGCCCCCTGGCGGGCCGGATGGCCTTACGCAGGCGCAGGAAAGGCCGAAGGAGACCGCGAGCTGTGCGCATGCGTCAATTTAGAAACTTCGCGGTTTCCACGCAAGTGTTTTGTTGCTTGCTCCAGCGCCGGGGGCTGAGCCGCCTGTAACCGGCTCCCCGGTACCGACTGAATGGGACTGAGAGTCTTAAGTGGGCTACTGCTGCAGGACCCCCGGGTGGGCCGACACTGGCGTCCTTAGGAGGCCTTCTAGGTGGGGACCAGGGAGCAGGAAGGTGTGTAAAGGTTGGGGAGGAGCTTGGGGTGCCAGTGCATCCTCTCTTGAGCACGCTCGCCAGTTTCCAGCGCTCTCTGTAGCAATCTGTTGGTTTGTTGTTGTTGTTGGTTTTGTTTGTTTGGTTTTTGGTTTTTCCAGACAGGTTTTTTCTGTGTAGCCCTGGCTGTCCTGGAACTCACTCTGTAGACCAAGCTGGCCTCGAACTCAGAAATCCCCCTCTGCCTCGCAAGTGCTGGGACTAAAGCCGAGCGCCACCACTCCTCGGCTTTTTGTTTGTTTGTTTGTTTTTTAAGATTTATTTAATATATATAAGTACACTGTAGCTGTCTTCAGACACACCAGAAGAGGGCATCAGATCTCACTACGGGTAGTTGTGAGCCACCATGGGGGTGCTGGGATTTGAACTCAGGACCTTTGGAAGAGCAGTCAGTGCTCTTAACCGCTGAGCCATCTCTCCAGCCCAGCAATCTGTTTTATTTTTCCTATTTTTTAAAGATTTTTATTTGCATGTCTGTGTGGGCCCGCATACGTAGGTGACTTTGGAGACCAGAACAGGGTTGGGTTCCCTGGAACTGGAGTTACAGGCGGTTGTGACGACCCTCTGCCCCGCAAGTGGGTGCTAGGAACCGAACTCCAGTCCCCTATAGGAGCAGTAAGGCTCTTAACTGCCGAGCCATTTCTCCAGCCTTCCTGATGTGGCTCATCTTGTCAACCGGATAAAATTTACCATCATCGTGGAAACAAACTTCTAGGAGGGGCCAGCAGGACAGCCCAGTGGGCAAGGGGGAGTGTGACCAAGCCTGATTACCTAAATGCAGTCCCCAGAACCCACGTGGTAGAAGTTGAGAACAGACTCCTCCGACCTCCCTTCATGTACTTGTACGTGTGTACACTCACAACAGAGAATCATAATCATCATAATAAAGAGCGTTTGGTTTGGTTATGTCTTTGAGATTCGAGCTAGGTTTGACTGTGGAAGGTGGATGTGTGTGGCATCGTCCTAGAGGCTTAGGAGTCAGACTACAGCTTCCTGGCTGCAGACGAGGTGTGCTCAGCTGCCTGGGAATCCTGTTGCTATGACGTCTGAATTGTGATGAACAGTACCCTTCCTTAAGATGCTCCTGTTTGTTGCTGTTGTCTTGGTTTTGTTTGTTTGTTTGTTTGTTTGTTGAGACAAGTTTTTCTCTGTGCAACCCTGGCTGTCCTGAAACTTTCTCTGTAGTTCAAGCTGGCCTTGAACTCATAAAACTGCCTGCCTCTGTCTCCAAGAGTGCTGGCATTAAAGGCGTAAGCCACCAGCAGCAGTTTTTAGACACAACGAGAACAGTAACTAATACAGACTCAGTCTCCCAAGCGTTGGAGCCACAGGCGTGAGCCACCCTATCCATTGGTATCTGAGTGCTAAAGCATTGCTGGGTAGCCTGGGTGATGGAAGTGTCACAGGAGTCAAGTGATGTCAGGTCCCAGGAGGCTCTGGGGCCCTTCACACGCTGGGTCACACTCCCCTTTGCCTCTGCACATGGGCATATTACTCCTGGAGTGTAGAACTCGTGATACCTCAGCCAGCTCTGGGCTGAAGGTGCAAAGATAACGCAGGCACCTTGCTCAGCTCTTGTGTCTCCAACTGGAATAGGGGGAGGGGATGCGGGGAGGAAGCAGAAGCAAGGTCCCCTAGTTACAGGCCAAAGCTTGCAGCCACTTAATAACCTAGGAACAGCATATTCTGGAGGGCAGATCACCCCACGAGGTCATCAGGAGTACTAGTTATGGCATGGGACCGAGCTTAACTCTTCAAGCAACAGGATTTCTCCGGGCCACCCTGCGAACAGGCTGAGACCAGTGCGTCTCGATTATGATGCCCTCAGTCCCTCCCAGTGCTTCCTCACCTCAACCAAAAGCTTACCCAGGACCCGCAAGATAGACTTGGGAGTGTTACCAGAATGTTACCCTGAGTGCACATCACATCTACCCCCTTTCCTAAGGGCCCAGTGATAAACCAAAGAACAATTCCACCAAAGCTCCCCCTGGCGAGTCAGTGGGGTTCCCATTCTTACAGGGAGGGATTACAGACAGAAGTGTGGAGGACCCCAAAGAAGTCTAGCATGGGTGATGGCTTCCCCACAGCCACATAGATGGGGCCCCCAACTGTTAGCTTTCCACCTCCTATATACTCAGTCACCTCCCTGAGACCCCGAAGGGCAAGTGTGATTAGAGCAGGATTGCAGATTGTGGCCTTCTTTATCTGTTCCTATGAGGGAGGACCCACAGTCACCAAGGTGGAGGTGGGCTCTTGCAGGCAGGCACAACTGATGCCAATGGTGGCTGCTTCTTCAGAAGTCACCAACCGGACCCCTTTATGTGTCCCTTTGTAGAGAGCCGTCCGAACCGCGCCCTAAAGATGGCGCCGAGAGCTCTGAGATAAACAACACCTGATTTGGCTTGTAGGTTGTGCTTCTGAGTGGCATGATCTTCCCTGGCCTATGGGGAGATGACATGTGGCGTGAGTTCATGGGCTCCTACTAGGATATAAGCTGTGCCCGGGTAGGGATCGCGGGCTCACCTCCACACAATGATGCATGTAAAGTATCCTGAGTAAACCGCTAAGGCTAAGAGAAGGAACCGGTTGTGTCGTGTCTTAATTCCTGCTGGGCAGGTTTGACGCGCCACATCCCTTCTCCTGATGCACCATATTGAATAAGCATCCTCTCTACTTTTCCCCAGCACTCATAACTGTCAGCGCAGGGCCGGGGGCCTGGCCTAGCTGCATGGCTCTCAAGTCAGGGCTTTTGTACTAAAACTCTGGGAACCCATATATAATCCCTCAATGGGATTCGTTAGCACTTCTCAGACCCTAGTCTAGTATTAAGGTTCCCGGAGTCTGGCCACCACCACTGTGTCCCACTTGAGCTATAGGATGAGAAAATGTCACTTGGAGGGAGGTCAGGTCAAGAGGCTAAGATCTGCCGGGCAGTGACAGCACACTCCTTTAATCCCAGCACTTGGGAGGCAGAGGCAGGTGGATTTCTGAGTTCAAGGCCAGCCTGGTCTACAGAGTGAGTTCCAGGACAGCCAGGGCTACACAGAGAAACCCTGTCTCAAAAAAAAAAAAAAAAATTAAAATTAATTATTCCAGCAATGCTGGGGGTGTGGCTCAGCACTTGACCCTCCCTGCTAGGAATACTCCCCTGAAGGTCTAGGGGCATGGCTCAGTGGTAGAGCACGTGCCTAGAATTCCCCAGTGAGGGGCTGGGGGCGTGGCTCAGTGGTAGAGCCCCTGCCTAGAATCCCCCAGGGAGGGGCTGGGGGCGTGGCTCAGCACTAATCCCTGCCTAGGGTCCTCTACTGAGGGACTGGGGTGGTGGCTCATGTAGAGCAGTCTCCTGCTCGATTTATACAATGCTAGGGCTCAGACCCAGGCTCTCATGCATGCTAGATAATCACCTTAACTGGGCTGGGTGTTGTTGGTTTTTTTTTTGGTTTTGTTTTTCCTGAAACAGTCTCACAATGTCGACCATGATGACCTCCAACTTGAAATCCTACCTCAGCTTCCTGAGCGCTGGGAATGTAGGTATGTGTGTAATGAAGAAGTGCAGGAATTGAAGGTCATCCTTGGCGATAAAAGAAGTTTGAGGTTATCCTTGGGCATATGACAAACCCTGTCTTAATTCTTCCAGAAAAAAAATATAAACAGCACAGCAGCTGAATTGGGAGCGGAATGCCTCCTACTCTTCCCCCTGTGGCAGAAGCAGAATTGTGGAAAGCCATTGGCTGAGTCTGTGGAGATGAACAATTCTAGGCCGGTGGGTGTAGACCTCTTCATGGGGGTCAAACGGCCCTTCTCCAGGGGTGGCATCAGGTCATCAGAAAACACAGATACTTACATTATGATTGATAACAGTAGCAAAATTAGTTATGAAGTGGCAAGGAAAATAATGTTATGGTTGGGGGCTCACCACAACACGAGGAACTGTGTTAAGAAAGGTCTAGATGAATACCTCCTGGGACTCTCTTTTTCAAAGGCATGAATGAAGACCCTGCCCACCCTGTACCGGAAAAGCACTAGCCGATCAGCCACGGAAGCAGCACAACTGGGTCTTGTGGGGGAAGGCAGGGAAATGGCAGGAGCTCTATCCACTTCCACCCCAGCGACCCCATGTCCAAATCCAGCTGCCCATCAGCCCAGCCTCATACCCCTCTCCGACTGGAAACTTGGCCTGGTAACCCATGGAAGATGGAAGGAGCCGCTGTGATCCAGCCCTGCAGTGCAGTCTGTATGGGTGCCCTGAACAAAAGAGCTTGGTGTGGTGTCTGCTTCTGACTGGCAAGATCCATCAGGCTCCACAGTTTAGAGAACAGAAGGGTATGGAGAGGAGATGGGAAAGGAGCTGCGAGTTAAAACATGTCTGGCCCCAGGTAACCTAGAACCGAAAATGAGGGACAGACCCCCCCCAGCCCGCAGTCAAACCTCCATCCCCGTATAGGGTCTCTTGGCGTCAGTCCTTCTGAAGCCGACACCTCAGCCTTGCGGCAGTCCCAGGAAGTTTATTAATGACAGCAGACCACGGTGACATCCGACCTAGGAGGCCAGACGGTGGCAAAGCAGTGTGAGGTGGATAGCCGGGTCTCCTGGGTGAAAAATCCAGGCCATGGGGGACCACAGGAACTGTTGGGTCTCCCAAAGAAGCAGGTGCCACGGTTGTCCTCCACAGACATGGAGAAGACCATGTTAGGTCACAGCCGTCCCCAGAGCAGTTGACTGACTGGGACAAGGATCCTGAGCCTGTCAAGGATCTCCAGACGCCTGACGGGGACTCAATGGTCACCTCACGGACGCCTCATGTCTGTAGCTGTAGAAGGTGATGGGGCTCTCTGGGTGGTGGGCTGGCCAGGCTGGAGCTGTGGGCTTCTCGGAGGTCTTGCAGCACACGAAGCAGCTTGGCAAGTGAGTCCTCAGGAGCTGGGTGGAGATACGTTGTCAGGAGGGCAGATGTGGCTTCAAGGGTCTGAGAACCCCTATCCGTGTGTCCCTACAGGCAGCCGAGCCACCGAAACCCCAAGTCCCAGATTGGAGTGACCTACCTCCATCACAGCCTGTGGGTGAGATGCCGGCTTCTGTCACCCCACGCTGGAGCTGCTGCTTTTCCCTGCAGAGGAAGGCAGAGTGAGGGCCAGCAGCCACAACTACCTTTCTGGGATGGCAGAGATGTCACGTGGGCTCCCTGAGCAGGGAGTGGCCCTAGGGATACAAACAGTTGCTTTCAGTCCCCAAAGAATCAACACGGGGGCTAGTGAGATGGCTCAGTGGGTTAAGAGCACCGACCACTCTTCCAAAAGTCCTGAGTTCAAATCCCAGCAACCACATGGTGGCTCATAACCACCCTTAATGAGATCTGACACTCACTTCTGGTGCGACTAAAGACAGCTACAGTGTAATTACTTATAATAATAAATCTTTGGGCCAGAGCGAGCGGGGCCTACAGGAACGAGCATGGTCAACCAAGCAAGCAGGGTTGACCTGAGTGAACAGAGATCCTAAAAGTCGATTCCCAACAACCAGATGAAGACTCACAATTATCTGTACAGCTACAGTGTGTGCTCATATACATGAAATAAATAAATCTTTTAAAAAAAATCAACACGGGCCCAGCTTCCACTTTTCAGGTTCCAGCCACGTTCCTCTGTAGCTCACTGATCAGATATGGAGAGGCCAGAAGCCTCTCCCCACCAGTACTTTTAAAGCTGTTCTCATCCTACAGCCAAGCCTGACCTTCACATTGCAATCCCCCTGTCTCAGCCTCCCTAGTACTAGGGATACAGGAATGAGTACCATGTCTGGCCAGAAGGCCAATGGCAAACCAAGTGAGCCAAGCTGTGTTACTTTGGGTTTGCAGGGCCTATGGGAAATGAGCTAGATGAGGTCTGAAGGACCTCAAATGCCAGTTATGCAGGGAAGTTAGGGGTAGGGGTGGAATGGGAGAGCCTGGTCTCCCTTGTGCTGGGCAAGCCCTCTTCCATCGCCCTACAGGCCTTGAGGTCTCAACGTCTCTCTTTGTTTTGCTTTGTTCTTGGTTTTTGTGGGTTTTGTTTTTGATACAGGGTCTCACTGTGTAGAACATGCTTGAATGCCCTCTGCCTTTCCAGGGCTGGGATTAAAAGCATTCACCACCACAATCCAGCATGTTGATGCATTCCTTTAATCCCAGGAGGCAGAGCAGATCTTTGAGTTCTAGGCCAGCCAGGTCTGCAGAGCAGGTCCTAGGGCTAGAAATAGCTCTACCTCAAAAAGAAGGAGGCAGGGAGGGAAGGAGGCAGGGAGGGAGGGAAGAAGGAAGGGAGGGAGGGAGAAAGGGAGAGATGGCTTAGCCATTAAGAGCACTGACTGCTCATCCAGAGGTCTTGAGTTCAATTCCTAGCAACCACATGGTGGCTCACAACCATCGGTCTTGAGCTCTGACGCCCTTTTCTGACATCAGGTATACATCTTGATAGAGCACTCATATATATTAAACAAACAAACAAACAAACAAACAAAAAACAAGCATTTTTTACTTTTACTTTACTTTTGCAAAGAAAAGAAATCCCATCACATTTAGCTGTTTTGGTTCCGAAAATGGGTCTTATGTGCCCAGGCAGGTCTTAAACTCTCTATGTGATAGAGAAAAACCTTTCCTTCTCATCCTCCTGCCTCCACCTCCAAAATGCTGGGATTATAGTCATGAGCACTGTGCCCAACAAACTTGAGTTTGTCTTGTTTGTTTTAGTTTTTGGAACACAGTTTCTCTGTGCACCCCTGGAAATCACCAGGCTGGACTTGAACTCAGAGATTCACCTGCCTCTGCCTCCCAAGTGCTGGGACTAAAGGCATGTGCCATCATACTCTGCTTTTTATAAAAAAAAACAAAACAAAAAAAAACCCAAAAAAAACCAAAAAACTTTAAAATCGTATTTTATATGTATAAGTGTTGTCTGTATACATGTGCATGTTTGTGCAGCACATGCATACATGCCTGGTTTTCAAAGAAGCCTAAAGAAGGGGTCTTGACCCTCCTGGCACTGGAGTCATTGACAATTGTGAGATATCGGGTCAACCCTCAAAACTGCTGAGTCATCTTTTCTGTCCAGATTTTTGAGGGAAGTCCAAAACCCTGGAAGATCACTGAGTAACAAGGATAACCTTTGAATCACTTGCCTGGGGTCCAGGATGCACGTGCCAACAAGCAGTCCCTTTTGTGTAGCCCAGGAGAATGCTCTAGGGAGCTGAGATGGCCTTACAGCATCCTCTGGGCTGGCCCCACCCAGTGATTCAGAGCTAATGGGCCTGGAACCTGGTGATAGTAGTACATGCCTTTAAATCCAGCACTCAGTAGGCAGAGGCAGGTGGATCTCTGAGTTCGAGGCCAGCCTGGTCTACAGAGTGAGTTCCCGGACAGCCAGGGGTTACATAGAGAAAGCCTGTCTAAAAACAAACAAATGAACAAACAAACAAACACCAAAAAAGAAAGAAAGAAGCACCCTGTCTTAATTAGCAAGATAACTCAGGAACTTGTAGAATTAGCTGTGGGGCAAAGCCAGTCAGTGTTCTGACATCATATCCAGAAGGCTGGGTAGATGGGGTCAATTAGCACAGGAAGCAGTTGTGACCATGACCCCTGTCCTCCTAATAGGAGATGACCTCATGATGCAGACTGGCAGTGGGAAGGTGCTTGGCCTCATGAAAAGAGAAAGAATGTAGGGCCAGCAAGATGGTTCCGAAGGAAAGGAGCTTGCTGCACAACCCCAGGACCTGAGTTCAATCCCTGAGACCCACATGAAAGCAGAAGAGAACTGTCTCCATAAAGTTGTCCTCTAACAACACATGTACGATGTAGAAGCACAGGCCCCCATGTGCACATCAATACACACAAAACGAAATAAATAAAAGAGATGGCCAAGCTGGGTGTGGTCACTCAGGCCTGTTATTTCAACTGAGACAGGAGGACCACAATCCTGGGATACACGGAAGACCTGAGGACTAAGGAGACAGATAGCTCAATTGGTAAGTGTTTGCTTTGCAAGCATGAGAATTCTAGTTTGAGCCCAGTTTCCATGTAAAAGCCAGGCATGGTAGTATTTGCTTGTAACCCAAGAGCTGGGAGGCAACGATAGGTGGGGATTCTGGGAAGCCAATCTTATCAAAGCAGTGAGCACAAGACTAGTCAGAGATCTTATCACAAAAATTTAAAAAAAAAAAAAATTAAAAAAAAGGAGGATGCTGGAGAGACAGGAGGATGCTGGAGAGACAGGAGGATGCTGGAGAGACAGGAGGATGCTGGAGAGACAGGAGGATGCTGGAGAGTGGTCTCAGTGGTTCAGCCACCTGCTTTTCCTCCAGAGGGCCTGAGTTGTATTCCCAGCACTTACAACTAACTACAGCTCCAGGGGCATGCAGCATCTCTGGCTTCTTAGGCACCGCACTCATGGGCACATCCTCACACACAGGCACACGCATATACACATAATCAAAACAATGAGATTAAATGGAACTAGAAACAAAAGGGAGTGAGATGGCTGGAGCGAGGTTAAGGGTGCACGAGGCTCTTCTAGGGAACTGAGTTCTGTCATGTCCCATCCCCTACTTACATCAGGTGTCTCACAATCACCTTTAACTACATCTCCAGGGGATCCAATGGCCTTTTCTGGCCTCCACAAGCGCCTATGCACATATCGAATATGGAGGCATACACATATGAAAATAAAAATATAAGTATTTTGCATTTGTTTGTTTGTTTGTTTGTTTGTTTTGAGACAAGGTCTCACTGTGCAACCTTGGCTGGCCTAGAACTTGCCATGTAAATTAGGTTGACCTCCAACTCATAGAAATCCTCTGCCTCAGCCCTCTTCCCCCCCTCACCCCCTCCCGCAGTGCAAGGGTCACACGTGTGTATGTGTACAACCGCACTTGGATAAAAGTAAATCTAAGGCAGAAAAACAAGAGGCAAACAAACAAAACAAAAGAAGATAAGACAGGCCAGCTGTTACTTAGCAACCCTCAGCCGCAATCCCAGTTGCAGCCCCCGGGGCATAGGCGTATGCAGGTGCCTCCCCTTGATCCTCCTCACCGAAGAGCAGGCTCCACAACTAGCAGGTGCCTGTAGACGAGCTGGGCCTCAAGGTCATGGTCCAGTGGGTCGTTCCATTCCTGTAGGGTCACCCGAGAGTGGGTCTTGTCACATCCCTGATCTGGAGGCAGAGAGAGGGCAGAGTTGCAGGGGAAATACCATTCCCAGCTTCCTGGTAGTACAGAAACGGCCACATTGGACACTGGTGTGGGCGAGGACTCACAAAGGGTCCACTTGGGGCTGGTAAGATGATCCTGACTCTGTCTGTCACTATTGACACTTCTGCTCACAGCAGAGCATCATGGCTTCAACTGCTGGACCACAGAATATATACGATAGAAAGTGGGTGTCCTGTGGAATTCATATCAGGGGAGCTGGGAGCTTTCTGGAAGGTATATCTGGAGGTTGCTCTGAACTACAATCATGGTAGGATGGGCCTGAGCTTCCTGCATTGGTCCTGCTAATTGCCAGCTCTGCCACCTTTGCCCACTTACCCGCCCACTGTAAGCCTTGGTTGTAGACTGTGGGTATGGCTTAGCAGTAGAGCTGTTGCCTAGAATCCCTAAAGGAGGGACTTGGTGTGGCTCCAGTGCTAGCGTGCTTACCTAGTATGTTAGTGGGCCTGAGTTCCATATGCAGACACACACACACACACACACACACACACACAGAGTCCAGTCTCAGCTTCGCCCTAGTGAACTGAGATTTCAGGTTGCCTCACAGACCACAGTGAGCCCCACATCGGCTCTCATGAGGGAGCTGCTTCAATGGCCACAAAGAGCCATCAGTGCAAAGCCATGGCAGGGCAAGTACAGTGCAGTCAGGTGGACAGCTTTTCCTGTGCCAGGCTCTGCGGGCTCTGGAAGGCAAAGGGCTCTTTGCTTTAGTTAACTCTGTGAGTGGGGACAGTCTTGAAATTTCCAGACCTGATGGACAGTGTCACATGGCCATAACATAAGAACTCATGATGGCCAGAAAATTGCCTCCACAGTTAAGAGTGCTGGCCGCGGGCTGGTGAGATGCCTCAGCGGGCAAGAACACTGACTGCTCTTTTGAAGGTCGTGAGTTCAAATCCCAACAACCACATGGTGGCTTACAACCACCCGTCATGAAATCTGACGCCCTCTTCTGGTGGCCCAAAGGCTACTATAGTGTACTCAATTATAATAAATAAATCTTTAAAAAAAAAAAAAGTGCTGGCTGCTCTTCCAGAGGACCAAGGTTTGATTCCCAGCAACCACGTGGCATCTCACAACCGTCTATAACTAGTTCTAGGGGATCCAACAAACTCTTCCAACCTCCACAGTCACCTCACACAGATAAACATGCTTAAAATAAATCTTTATTAAAAATAAATATAGCTGGGCGGTGGTGGCGCACGCCTTTGATCCCAGCACTTGGGAGGCAGAGGCAGGCGGATTTCTGAGTTTGAGGCCAGCCTGGTCTACAGAGTGAGCTCCAGGACAGCCAGGGCTACACAGAGAAACCCTGTCTCGAAAAACCAAAATAATAATAATACTAAATAAATAAATAAATATAAATCTTTAAAAAAGAGAGAGATTCTAGTAAGAATTCAGGCTTTGTCAGAATATCCACTGAATTCACTCACTTTGCATGGCACTTACCATGCCACATGGTCACAGATCTTTCTGTGCCAAGAGTACCTGCAGGCCTGGCTGCCCTTGGGCAGCTTTGCCATAGATAAGTGTGTGGCTTTCCAAGCCCCGAGAACTGTGCCCCCCCTCTCCAGCCTTTGACCTGCTTGGGACAGATACAGAGGAGGGGGACCCAGGCCAGCACTCCCACCTGTCTTGTCCTTCTGGTGACAGCAGCTCCACTTGTCCCCACGGAAGATACCAGGGTGGTATGATCCCAGGAGGCCCGTGTTGTTGGTGCTCACTTTGCGCAGGGCAGACAGCCACTGGTTCAGCTCGTTCACACACTGCAGGGACAGCGGCTCAGAAGTCTACCCCCTCCTCCCCAGAGGCAGGTCTTCCAAGCCACGCTCCCAGCCCCTCACAGACTCTCTGCTTGGTACATATAAGCTAGAGTAATCTGGGACGAGGGGGGAAACAGATGAACAACTATCTCCATCAGACTGACCCATGGAACAGTTTTGACTGATGACGGATGTGGGCCCAACCCACGGCCTGTGGTGCCAACTGTTAGCAGTTGGTCCTAGGGTGCATACGAAATCAAGCTGAGCAAGCCGCGGGAAGCAAGCCTATAAGCAGCATTTCTCCATGGGCTCTGCTTCAGTGCCAGCCTTCAAGTTACTACTGCCCGGGAATCCTGACTGGATTCTCCTGATGCTTGATTGTAAACTGTAACCCTTTCCTTACCAAATTGCTTTTGGTCACAGTCTTCATCAAAGCAATAGAAACATAAGACTCACACCTTCAGCCCCTTAATTGAGGATTCTAGGAAGGCATTCTAGCTCTGACCACGCTCCCTGCCCCTCCCTGGGGAATTCTAGGCAGGGGCGCTACCACTGAGCCACGCCACCAGTCCCTCACTGGGGGATTCTAGGCAGGGGCTCTACCACTGAGCCACGCCCCCAGCCCCTCACTGGGGGATTCTAGGCAGGGACTCTACCACTGAGCCACGCCCCCAGCCCCTCATTGGAGGATTCTAGGCAGGGGCTCTACCACTGAGCCACGCCCCCAGCCCCTCACTGGGGGATTCTAGGCAGGGACTCTACCACTGAGCCACGCCCCCAGCCCCTCATTGGAGGATTCTAGGCAGGGGCTCTACCACTAAGCCACGCCCCCAGCCCCTCCCTGGGGGATTCTAGGCAGGTGCTCTCTTGCTTGATCATGCCAAAAGCACATCACTTGACATTTTCAATATTTACTTTTGGAAACTAAGGCATTGAGTTTCAGGCTAGCCTGACCTACAGTGAGAGTCTTAAACAAACAAACAAACAAAAAAAAAAACAGACCACAAAAGGAAAAAAGCAAGCTCTGAGTTACAAGGACCTAGCTGTCTATTCATCTAGCCACACACATACCTACATATGGAGGCCCAGTGGCAAACATGGATCATGCATCTGGGCATGAGAACGCAGGACAGTATATACACACAGCCTGCAGTACCTAATGTAGCCAACAGGGGGCAAAGGGGAGAGGAGGACTAAATCCAAGCCCAGGAATTGCAGCCTCCTCCCCAGAGCGCCCTCCACAGGCCACACCTTGCACTGCAGGTAGACAGTCTGGGCCCGGCCAACATCATCTGCGTAGATGACCTGCATGACGTGAGAGCTGCCGAAGCTCTTTTCCTCCACCTTCTCCGCAGCCCGGATACTGGCCAGCTTGATGACGGTGTTTTTCTGGGGCAGCCAGAAAAAAAGAGGCTGAGGGGACTGGACCACGTTGCTCTACTGTCTTATCTGGCCTCCACATCCCCGGCAGGTGGCGTTAGGGCTTACAGTGAGGGATCTGAACAACTCCCCTCTTGTTCTTAGCTACCTACTCTGTGAAGGGATCCCAGCCAGAGTTAAGAACAAATACCAAGCCCCTGGGGGTGGGGGTGGGGGTGGGGGTGGGGGAAATGCCCAAGCCCTGGAATGGGTGTAACCACTGAGCATCAGACTTAAAGCTAGATGCCAGGGGTTGAGGCTAAACCTGCTCTTAGGGTTTGCTTCCAGGACGGTTTGCAAAACAGCCAGTGTGCTAAAATACCCCACCCTGTAAGTATTCTGTCCAATAAGCCATAGGCTTATTTGCCATTTTGTCTTGAGACAGGGCCTCACGTCACCCAGATTGGCTTTGAACTGTTTATGTAGTTGAGGCTAGTCTTGGAAGTCTTGGGCCTCCTGCTTCCACCTCCCAGTTGCTGGACTTACTACAAACAAGCACCATCCCAGCGACCCTCCCTGCTCACTCACCTTGGAGCTGGATGTCTTGGCGAAGCTGAGGGCTTCAGTGGTAAGGGAGAAGTAGAGTTTCTTGAACGAGGAGGACGCAAGAGGGCCTTTGCCCTTGGTCCTATGGATAAACAGTGGCCCCTCCTTCACAGGCGGTGCCTGCGAGTTCAAGGCCCGCTGCAGGTCCAGCTCTGAAAGCAGGGAAGAAAACAGGCAGGAAAGCCTGGCTATCAAAGGGTCGGGGAGATTAGGGGAGGAGCTAAGACCAACTAGAGTAGAGTCAAACTCCCCCGTGAGCAGCTAAGGCAAACCGGATGCTGAGACTAGTGGTGGGCGGGGCCGTGCGGGAAAAGGGTTGGGGATGAAGTTCAGTTGGTGCAATGTTTGCCTAGCATGGACAGACCCTGAGTTAGATGCACATCACCACAGACACCGGGCCTTGGTGGCACATGCCTATAATCTCAGCCCTTGGGAGGGAAGTGGAGGCCAGAGGATGCACTTGGATTTAAAGTTATCCTTGGCATTGAGTTTGCGGCCAGCCTTGGTTTACATGAGACCCTGTCTAAAACAAAACAGAGAAAAGCCGGGGTGGGAAGAGGGCTGAGTCTCAGTGGGCAGGGCAGTACACAGGATCAAGTAACAAACTTGCACACAGGCTTTGGGCATTATCATGGTGGTGAAATCCTTGCCTTCCTTTTCTTCTATGTCCACGAGCTTCGTAATGAAGTCCTTCAGCTGCACCACGCCCTGGCGCACAGTAGGCTGCAGTGGTTCCATCCACGACTCTTTGGCCCTGGAGACTGGAGTGTCCATATTGCCTACACTCTGGACCGCCTAGGGATGACAGCAAGAACGATGGAGCAGCCGGGCAGTGGTGGCACATGCCTTTAATCCCAGCACTTGGGAGGCAGAGGCAGGCGGATTTCTGAGTTCGAGGCCAGCCTGGTCTACAGAGTGAGTTCCAGGACAGCCAGGGCTACACAGAGAAACCTTGTCTCGAAAAACCAAAAACCAAAAACAAAACAAAAACAAAAACAAACAAAACAAAACAAAAAAAACCGATAGAGCTTTGGGGAGACAACAGTTCATCCATGGATGCCTACTTCCACTTAGAGATGGAAGCTGAGGAGGCAGAGGACTTCCGCAGTCCCCTAGGGGAAGTAGGGATGCATGGATCATTTTGAGTCTTTGGACACCTGGTCATTTGGAATCAACATTTCGGCTTTTGTACGCAAGTCTGTTTAATTATATTATCATTGCGTTTATGTTGGGGCTTGTCTGGGCCTGTGTGGAACTTGGATGCTGATTATGGGAGTTGATTCTCTCCTTCCATCAGGCGGGCTCCAAGGATGGAACTCAGGTCACCAGGCTTGGCAGCCAGCACCCTCACCTACTGAGCCCTCTTGCTGGCTCTGAAAGTTTCACACTACTATCAGACGGCTGCATTGCTGGGTAGATGGATGCATGTCTAGGAATAAGATTAGAACTGGGAAGATTCCACCTCACTAGACAGGGTTTGGACTTTCTGTGTCTCATTATGTGTGGATGGGGCTCTCAAAAAGTGATCGTGAGAATGTTTTTAAACTGTGGAGTGCGGTGCCATAGAGGATCAGTGGCAATTGGTCTGCCATTGCGGAGTCGGCCAGGGTCCCTTTGCAACCTAACTGGCCTTCTCGTCCCATCCCAGTCTGCGGGCCCACACCTTGGCCAACAGAAGCAGCGTGCGGCTGGTGCGAGCATCTGCGTGCCGCTCTCGCAGGTGGAAGAGCTTGGGTGACAGGATGGCGGGAGAGAAGAAGCGCAGGCATAGGAAGCTGGTGACCGCAATGAATGGTACATTCTGGAAGGATGTAGAGAAGAGACGGGTCAAGAAGCACTATCTGTCCTGCGTCCTGTGGGATTTCTTTCTGTCCCGGCCTTCAGCCCTGCCGACAGGGGCCGCACCTGGTGCTGGGCGCTGGGGAAGCGCTCGCGCACGCGCCTGAACAGCTGCCGAAAGGTGGCGCGGACCACAGCTGGGCACGTGCGAACCGAGCGGCATATGGCGCTCAGCAGCGCCACCAAATGGGCACGCAGCGTCTGTGCGCTCTGCTCTAACACTTCAGCCTCTGTCTGTGGGCGGTGCAGTCCGGAGCACCTGCAGGGGATTAATCAACAGACCACCCCGAGGTCAGCACTTGCGAATACTTGATAGCTGGGAGGGGGGGGGGGGTCCCCTCTTGACATCAGATACAGAAAGAAAGGACACGTGAACCCAGACAAAAGGAACCATAAACACCTTTACACAGAACCTGATTTGGCAAAGTTGTGCACCCAGCGATTACCCCGGCCTCACCCTACATCCTTAACTTCCACTTTGCTGGGGTCCAGCTCCACGTACTTCTTCTCCTCGAACACTCTGTCAATGACGGGGCCCAGGATGCCATGCAGATAGCGCATCCCTGCCACCTGAGGGCCACCATAAACCATACTAGTCAACCACTCTGTGTACATCTGCCTGGAGTGTTGACTCAGATTTGGGCCAGATGCACAATTAGGGTGACTTCTCTACTGAATGTGTGTCTACATGCATGCATGAATGAATGCATGTACAGATGAATTAATAAATGGGTGATGAAAATACCTGGCCTTCAAGGGCCCTAGTCACAGACGGAACTGCCCTCTGTGGACGTGAGGGTCTTTGTCTGTGAGATGACCATGCAACCTCACCTTGAGAAAAGACTCCATGGACTTTGAGGCCAGAGAATTGCTCCGGAAGAGGGTGTTGGCCTCACCTGCAAGCACAAGTTCTAGTGGGCAGGGAGCCAGGTCAAGGCCTTGGAGGCAGGAAGACAAGAGGACCTCGGGGATGGAGTCATTTAGCCCCTCAGTAAATGGCTTTCTCAACATTTCCCACCTGTCCCCCCTGGACTATTCTTTTTTGGGAGGGAGCAGCCTTGCCTCCACTTCAGAGGGGCCGTTAATGTGCTAAAGAGGGTCTCTTCCACCCTGCCTGGGACAAGTCCTCCCAGGTCTCACTGGTGCGGCCCAGCTCCAGCTGAAAGAGCAGGTCCAGAAAGTCCTTGGCCAGCCCCTGCCCCAGGAACAGCTTGAGCAGGGTGGTGGCCACTTCCCGGCGACACTCAGCACTAGTTGTCTCCTCAATGGCAGGAATCAGCCGTCCTGGGCCCTGCAGAAAGAGGTAATGCTCAAACCCACAGGGAACCTAAACTTCCCCAGGGTTAAGACCGCAGAGCATCGTGGGAAGGTTGCCTGGGCAGAGAGTGGGGCCCTTTGGACATTGGTTAGTGCCCTCCCAACCCCAGGAGTCAGTTTGTTGCTCTGTAGAATGGGTTCGGGACAGGTGAACTTCTCATCTAACCATAGATGCTCCCAGTCTCCCCTAGGGGCTCCTCACCTGTGTGCCCAGCTTCACCTCCTGGCACAACAATTCTACCAGGGGCTGGTAGCAGACGGACGGCAGCACTGTCTCATCCCGCAGCCTCACCTCCAACTGCAAGGAGCCCAGGTTGCCCCTGGAATGGGCAGCCTGTGATGTTTCCGCCAGGGACCTAGTTTCCTTGGGCCCCGCCCACTCACGAACTCGCAGGCTTTTCCCCTTGGAGGTTAGCAACGCACTCTCTTTGCTTACATCCATCAGTCACTCTGCAAAGCACTCACTCCCGCTTGGCCTTGCTGTGTCCCTGTCTGCAAGACCCCTCTCGCCCTATTACCCAAAGAACTACCACTGTTTTCCAAAGCTAGTCCCAATTGTGCCTACTGACTCCAGGGGGCTATGGGATTCCACTTGTGTGGGGGGAATATGGGACAAGGTCTCATATTCCAAATCATCAACTCTGGAACACGGCCATTTCACCCATGTACTTTACCCAGGAAGCAAGTTGTTAAGCTAACAGAGAAATTCAGGCTCAAGTAAGTTAGGCAACACGCGTAGTAAATGTAACCACTAAGATTTCTCACTGTGACTGCCCTTGGAGAAGGTATTGAATAAGGCTTACTGTTCATTATGGCTCCCACTGTCCTCCCCATAGAGCACACTAAGCCACGCTGCCCAGCACACACCCCATGTGCTGAAGCCATCAAGGCTGTCCTAGCCTGCTGGACAGATATCATAGGCTGGGCACACCCCTGGCCACCTGTCCCTGGCCTGAGAAGAACACAGAAGAGGGATATGGGACCTTCTTCAGGGATCCAAAGCTCAGTCAACTAAGGGGTGTGGAAAGAGACCAAAACAAGCCAAAGAATTTTCTAGATGGGGCCACCAGACTGAGCAGAAAAGACAAGACACCAAGTTAAATTAGCAAGTTTTTAGTAACAGTGTGGCTTGAATTCTCAGTGATCTTTTTTCTTCTTTGAGACAAGGTCACACCTTGTAGATTCAGGCTAGCCTGGAACTCTGCAGTCCCCTGACTCAGCTTCCCAAGTGCCCTAGATTACAAGTGTGAACCATCTCATCTGGCTTGCATTCTTACATTAAAAGAATATCCACCAGGGCTTAGATGGAGCTCAGTGGGAGTACGACATTTAATTTTGAGACAGTGTCTGGCTTTATCGATTTTGAAGCGGGGGGGGGGGGCGTTACAAGTATATGTCACTTGGCTTGGCTCTAGGCTTGGCATTCATGTGCACGCTTGCACATGCCACAAGGCATAGCTAGAGTCTAGATGACCTGCTGAGCCAATCCTGAGAGCACAAGGTGTTCTGGCACTTCTTTGAGTTTTGCCTTCGCGGTGCTGGAAATCATATCATACCCATGGTCTTGTGCCCGCAGCACAGGCACTCTACAGCTGGTGTACCCCAACCTTGCCCTGCCTCTCATAGGGCACCTCTGTCTTTGGAGACTCTTGGGGAAAGAGGGTTCGGAGTCATGGCTCCCAGGCATTCTCTCGAGGGACTAGGGATCTGCAGGGAAGCCCTTCAAAGGGAAAGGCTCTGAGGACTTCTTCTAGAAAGGTACAGAACATACAAAAACAGGAGATCCATGCATAACTTTTAGCCCAGAGGACAAGAATAGAAAAAGGAAGCAGGAAGCTGCCACCTGGCTGGGAAATGTGTGGGCATAGTGGACAAAGGCTGAAGGATACTTAAGCTGTGTACCCTTGACCCCTGACCTTTCTTTCTCAGCACACACCCCAGGGCCTGTTGGTAGCACTCACTTGCCTCGTCGGCTTTTGGACTGATCAGGCTGCAGCCGGAACCAGCCCTCTTCCTGCTGGGCTGAACATAGTCTCTGGACATTGACCGCCACCTGGAAAAGAGTAGACGAGGTTGGACCACTCAAGTCACCTCCTGGCTAGGTACTGAGCTTTCTTCTTCTCTTTTTCTTTTCTTTTTTTTGTTTTTTGTTTTGTTTTGTTTGTTTGTTTGTTTGTTTGTTTTCGAGACAGGGTTTCTCTGTGTAGCCCTGGCTGTCCTGGAACTCACTCTGTAGACCAGGCTGGCCTCAAACTTAGAAATCCACCTGCCTCTGCCTCCCAAGTGCTGGGATTAAAGGCGTGTGCCACCACCGCCTGGCTTTCTTCTCTTTTTTCTTAAGCTGGGGATAGAACCCAGGGCCTCACAGACGTTCAGCAAGCACTCCACCCCTGAGCCTCACCCCTCTCTCCTCCCTGGTGAATTCTAGGCAGGTGCCCTCCCACTGAGCCAGGCCATTAGGGCAACAATAACTGTGATGGCTATTTTTGGTTGTCAACTTGACTAATTTGGAATTAACTGAAACCCAAAAATAAAGGGCACATCTGTGAGGGGTTTCTGCTTTAACAGATGTGGGATGATCTATTTTGGGGGGGAGGGGATGGTGGGAGTGGGATGGGGAGTGGTTCAAGACAGGATTTCTCTTATGTATCCCTCGCTGTCCTGGAACTTACTCTGAGAACCAGGCTGGCCATGATCTTGAGAGATCTGACTGCCTCTACCTCCCAAGTGCTAGGACTAAAGGTGTGTGTCACCACCATCTGCAGGGAAGCCCTACTAATTTGGATCTTTGATGTAGGGACCTTTTGCTTTTTGCCAGCTTATCCTGGCCTCAGTGACATTAGAGCCCACTTATTTGGGACTCCAGCATACACTGCAGACCAGCTGTCTCTGCGGACTGAGCAACTACTACATTCTTTACCTTCCATTCATAGGCAGCCATTGCTGAACAAGCTGGACCGCAGCCTGTAAGTCATTCCAATAAATCCCCCTTTTCTTTCTCGCTCGCTCTCTATAGATTCATTCCATAGGTTCTGTGACTCTGGAGAACCCCGAGGACTACAAGAGTCTCGTTCATTTTTTTTCTTTTTTTTAAAAAGAAGCTTTGGCTGGGTGGTGGTGCACGCCTTTAATCCCAGCACTTGGGAAGCAGAAGCAGGCGGATTTCTGAGTTCAAGGCCAGCCTGGTCTATAGAGTGAGTTCCAGGACAGCCAGGCAGGGCTATACAGAGAAACTCTGTCTCAAAAAAAAAAAAAAAAATTAAAATTAAAAGAAGCTTTCTGTTTTGATTTTTCCAGATATAGAGTCTCACTATATAGCCCTCGTTGGCCTGGAACTTACTATGTAAACCAGGCTGGCCTCAGATCACAGAGATCCTCCTGCCTCTGCTTCCTGAGTGTTGGGATTAAAGGAGTGTACTACCACACCTGGCGTCTTTCTTTCTTTTGAAATAGGGTCTTAGGTACTCCGACATCTACTGATCCTCCCTCCCCCACATCCCAAGTGCTGGAATGGCAGACATGCGCCACCAAGCCTGGCTTGTAATTTCAGTTGTTGAGACAGGATCTCACTGTGTAATCCATGGTAGCTTCAAATCTGCAGCCATCCTCCTGCCTCAGACTCCCGGCTTACTTTTTATTTTGATACAAGGTATGACTAAGTAGCCCAGGCTAGCCATGAATCCACTCTGTAGTCCAGGTGGGCCTTTAAAGGAGATCTTGCCTCAACCTCCCAAATATTTGGGATGGTAGGCTTGTGCCACTAGGCTTGGCTTCAAGTATTGTTCTCCTAGGGCAGAAAGTCACCTTGACCAGAGCACCAGAGCAGCTGAGTGGGAGCAATCCTAATTTTACAGTTTGCAACATAGTAGGAATGGACACCAAACACTGCAGTTGTTTGGGTGTGGCCTGGACAGGTAGGGGTGTGGCCTGGGCAGATGGTGGGCGTGGCCTGGGCAGGGGATGGGCTGGGCTGAAGTAGGTAGGGTGGGGCTAAAACTTACTTTGCCTAGAAAGTCATTTCGGCTAACAAGATCCCAGTCCCAGGCCTCCACCAGCAGTGCTTCTGAGGCTCCTTTTTCCAGCTCAAAATCAAATGTCTCATTCCAGCGTGGGTAGCAGGATTTCTTCACCACCTGCTCCGAAAGGGATAGTGGAGTCAGTTCCTAGGGCTACCCAGTGCCAGAGTATGGCAGCATGGCCCCAGACATCGTCCCTGGCTCTGTACTGGTAACAGCTTTCAGATCCAACCAGCAGTGGCGGAGCAAGCCTGTCACTCAAACTACCCAGAAGGCCAGAAGACTAAAAGTTCAGGGCCAGCTTGCACCACTTAGTGAGACTCTTTAAAACATACCTTAAACTTATGGGTAAGGGAAATAATGATTGGGGTGGTGCCTGAATCCCGCTGGTAACGTGAGATGAGTTTTTGAGTGGGTAGAGGGTGTCCCTAAGGCAACCTACCTACAAATAAATATGAGAAAAGGGGCTGGGGGCGTGGCTCAGTGGTAGAGCCCCTGCCTAGAATCCTCCAGGGAGAGGCTGGGGGCGTGGCTCAGTGGTAGAGCCCCTGCCTAGAATCCCCCAGGGAGGGGCTGGGGGCGTGGCTCAGTGGTAGAGCCCCTGCCTAGAATCCCCCAGGGAGGGGCTGGAGGCGTGGCTCAGTGGTAGAGCTCCTGCCTAGAATCCTCCAGGGGGAGGCTGGGGGCGTGGCTCAGTGGTAGAGCCCCTGCCTAGAATCCCCCAGGGAGGGACTGGGGGCGTGGCTCAGTGGTAGAGTCTCTGCCTAGAATCCCACAGGGAGGGGCTGGGGGCGTGGCTCAGTGGTAGAGCCCCTGCCTAGAATCCCCCAGGGAGGGGCTGGGGGCGTGGCTCAGTGGTAGAGCCCTTGCCTAGAATCCCCCAGGGAGGGGCTGGGGGCGTGGCTCAGTGGTAGAGCCCCTGCCTAGAATCCCCCAGGGAGGGGCTGGGGGCGTAGCTCAGTGGTAGAGCCCCTGCCTAGCGTGTTCCGAGTACAGGATTGAAGAAATACTTGATAAGAGATAGCACATGTCACCCAGGGGGAACTGGGGTCCAGAGTGAACAAGCAACTCATCTAAGGCCACACAACCAAACAGAGGTCACATTGAGGACCTAGCTCTGGACAAACTCCTGCAGGGTGTCACCTTCTTCAGATGATGTTCACAGAGATAAGAAAATCAAGATTCAGAAGCTGTTCCAGGGTTTCTACGTCCCCCACTCCATCTTCTCCAGTCCCTCCAGTTTCCTCACCGAGGTCTCCTGGGTCCGGCCATTGTAGTGCACTCGGACAAAAGGGTCAGATGCGCCATTCCGGTCTTTTGGTGCTAAGTCCCTGGGAGTGAACCGGGGACAGGGGATTACTGCTCCTGCAGCTTGTCTGCTGGATGAGGTGAACACAGCAGGCTGGGAAGGGTTGGCTCATCCATGGCTGCTGGACATCGTACTGGCTGGCTGCGTGGCAATTCTCCCCTCCCCCACTACGATCACTCATAGCCCCCTTGCCTACTGGCCGTGAAGGCTACAAAAGGCTTTTTTGCTTCCGTCTCCTGACGGAACAGTTGAAGAAATACCCTTGTGCTTGACTTGTCCAACAGAAGAGAAGGCAAGAACAGCTGAGAAGTATCAGTCATACAGCACTCAGGAAGCTGAGGCAGGAGGACTGCGAGTTGGAGGCTAGCCTGAACAACATACTGTCAGTCTGAGATGCATAGCAAGACTGTCTCAAAGACTAGGGATGGGCGTCGAGCTCCCCCTACCCGACGTGCTGAGAGGAGGCTGCTGTGGCTTGGCTGTAGTCCTTAGAGCAGAGTACGGGTGCACATGTTTCTGTGTCGCCCATCCTGATGAGTTGCAATGCGTGCTTAAGTGATGGCCTCAAGGTCCTGAGGTTTTGGTACTGTATGCACGTGTGTACAACTCCATGCCAGAGGCAGCCCGGTGCCAGCACGGCTGAGGAGGGTGGGTGGAAGCAGATGGGAGGGGACCGTGGATAAGAGGAAAAATTGGGGCAGATAGGCTGTGCCTCCAGCCTCAGGGCAGCCGCAAGATATCCAAAGTGTCCATCATGCAACACACATCCCTCCATTGATCAGAGAGACCACTTCCTCCCAAATGGGCTAACTGTCTCCAGTATACGCGGTTGCTTTTGTGGAACTGGCCAGCTGGAGGCTGCCCACTGGCCCGGGGGGATGGGGACGGGGACGGGGGACTGGAGGGACTGTGTTACCCCACCCACAACCCTGTCTGAACATGTCATTATTCCCTTTTGCCTCCATGAGAGACACCCCCCTGCCACACACACACACACACACACACACACACACACACACACTCTCCCACTCACAGGACAGGGAGGAGGCTGGAGCCAGAAGGGAAGGCGCCTCTCATGGGATGTCTGTGAGTCACAGCCAGGCCCAGACAGGAGTGGGGACAACAGTTAAAAATACCCCAAGGCTGGGAGTTAGTCCTGTCAGAGGTGACTCAGGCCCACGGAGCCGTCCATTATCCCACCCCCACACCGTCTGGATATATCAAGAACTTTTCCCCTGCCACCCCCATGAAAGACCATACATAACACAGACACACAAACACATACCCACAGCACACTTACACACCACAGCAAACACAAATATACATATACACACAGACACATAAACACTTACCCACGGTACGTCCACACACATACCCATAGTACACACACACACACACACACACACATACACACACACACACAGCACACACCATACCACACACGCACTGACATGCCACACATACCACACATATGCACATGTGAACACACACTGGGGCTCTACTGGGGCTGGCCCAGACCTAGGAGTGGGACATTGGTATCTGAACACAGTTCAAGGGTGCACACAATAGCCTGGCAGTGGTATCACATGCCTTCAATCCCAGCACTCAGGGAGGCAGAAGCAGGAGGATCTCTTGTGAGTTTGAGACCAGCCTGGTCTACAGAGAGAGTTCAAAGTCAGCCAGGGCTACATAGAGAAATCCTGTCTTGAGCCACCACCCCCCCCCC
>JADRCD010171654.1:5578-50276 GCA_019843815.1 Montemys delectorum
GAGGAGGAGGAGGAGGAGGAGGAGGAGGAGGAGGAGGAGGGGCGGGGAGGGGGAGAAGAGAAGAGAAGAGGCATAGAGGCTGGCTATGAGTGCGTGGAGGGGGAGGAGGGGCGAGAGGACAGAGCAGGAGCAAGAAGGCAAGAGAGAGGAGGGGCAAGCAGCCCCTTTTATAGTGGATCAGGCCTGCCTGGCTGTTGCCAGGTAGCTGTGGGGTGGAGCATACCTGGGTATTGCCAGGTAACTGTGAGGTGGAGCTTAGACAGAATGCTAACAATACCTATAAATGAGTGGCCTCGCCTTTAATCCGGGAACTGGAAAGAGACAGGCAGGTCTCTATTGAGTTCAAAGTCAGCCTGGTCTATATAGTGACTTCCAGACCACCCAGAGTTACACAGTGAGATCTTGTCTTAAAACAAAACGCATAGGGGAACAATGAAGAACGACAGACACGCAGCACTAGTTTAGTGTGTTAAAGAAATGATGGACACATACGCAAAGTAGGACTTCCTACTTCGAGAGCCCTAAGAACAAAAAGCTAAACCAACAATTCCAGACCTGGGGAGGTGTGGCCTCATCGCTGGACTACAAGCCGGTGCATCATGGGACGATTTAAGGGGGAAAACCGAAGCCAGGCGCGGTGGGTTATGGGAGGCGTTTCTAAAGGCCGCGGGAGCGGCAAATCGAAAAAGCCGCGTAAGGCGCAGTGGGCCAGCCAGATTGGGGCCCAAGCCTGTTCCCCGAGCCCACGGCAGAATACAGTGCCGCGCTTCCACTGGCCCAGCGATGCTGAGTGTGCGTCCTCTACCCGCAGCCCTGCTATGTCCGGCTACCAACTGCCCATGGGCTTGTGCCCGGACATGTGCCCGGCCGCCGAGCGCGCCCGACGGGAGCGCGAGCGCCGCCTGCACCGATTGGAGGTGGAGCCAGGCGGCCGAAGGAACGCTCCCCGAGCCGACCCGAGGCGCACAGTGAAGGAGTACAGCCGGCCAGCAGCGGGCAAACCCCGGCCCCCGCCAAGCCTGCTGCGGCCGCCGCCCGTGCTCCTGGCCACCGTGCGCTACCTGGCCGGGGAAGTGGCTGGCCGCGCCGACGTGTCCAGTGCGGAGGTGGCGAGCTTCGTGGCCGACCGCCTGCGCGCGGTGCGGCTAGATCTGTCGCTGCAGGGCGTGGGCGACGCGGACGCGGCGACGGTGCTGGAGGCTGCGCTGGCCACGCTGCTGGCGGTGGTGGCGCGGGTGCGGCCAGAAGAGACGCGCGGAGCCGCGGACCCGGTGCTGCTTCAGACACAGGTGCAGGAAGGCTTCGGTTCGCTGCGGCGCTGCTACGCGCGGGGCAAAGCCCCGCACCCGCGCCAGGCTGCCTTTCAGGGCCTCTTTCTACTCTACAACTTGGGTGAGTTGGATCCTGGAGAACAAAGTGCGGGGACCTGAGGAGCTTGGGGTGGGGGAGAAGCCGTTCTAGCAGCAAAGGCGAAGTGTAGCTTGGGAGTACGGTAACTTCCATCCCTCAGCCATAGCTTCTCCTTGGAAAACTCAGTTGATAAGAATCCCGACGTGGGACCATAGGCTGTCATTCTCAAATTGGGCTGTTTTCTGCATAGTAGAAGTGGAAGGAGGTAGGGTAGTACTGAGAGAGTTGACCTAGAAAGCGCTTTCCAAACCTTCTCCGTGGGCTGGCCCATAAATATATCTGACAGGAGTTTCTAAAATGTTCCCTTCTGTGGGTGGTTTGTTTAATTATAAGAAAGTCCAGTGGGCGTGGTGACAGGCGCCTTGTGTGGGAATACTTTGGAGGCAGAGGCAGGCAGATTCTTTGGTGATTTTATATGTGGATACAGTATATTTGGATCACACACCCACAGTGACTTTTTTTTTTTTTTTAATAGAGACAGGGTTTCTCTGTGTAGCCTTGGCTGTCCTGGAACTCACTCTATAGACCAGGCTGGCCTCGAACTCAGAAATCCACCTGCCTCTGCCTCCTAAATGCTGGGATTAAAGGTGTGCGCCACCGCCTGGCCAGAGTGACTCTTAAATTCACAAATTTACAAAAGTGGCCCAAGGTTCCTTCCAGTAGCCAAGATTTCCTGGAAAGGAAAGTAGGGCAAAATCATCCTTAAAAAAAAAAAAGACCCTTCCAGATAGAGAGAGGAAAGTGTGGGGAAGCCAGCACCCACTGGGCAACATTGGGAACCCTAAGTCAGAAATCTGAAGTTTGGGTCTAGCCTGTGCTCTAGGACAGCCTCAGGCAAGCCTTTTTTTTTAAAGAATTATTTATTTATTATATGTAAGTACACTGTAGCTATCTTCAGACACCCCAGAAGAGGGCATCAGATCTCATTACAGGTGGTTGTGAGCCACCATGTGGTTGCTGGGAATTGAACTCAGGACCTTTGGAAGAGCAGTCAGTGCTCTTAACTGCTGAGCCATCTCTCCAGCCCCTCAGGCAAGCCTTTTACATTATGTTGGCCTGTGTCCCTGTGTAAATGTAGAACACTGCCCAGTTCTGCCTTGTAAGGATTTAGATCAAAGGAGGTCTGGTCTTGTGGCAACTCAAAAAGACCAGAGAAGGATCTGATGACTGGATCTTTCTTAGAGGAGGAGAGAGGAAGTGGGGTGACCTCTCTGAGGGATTGTGACTGGAGCTGGTAGGTAGGCAGAACTCTGGGAATGAAGTTGCCTGGGACGAGCAGTGTACACAGCTTGGGCCTGGGGGTGGGACGTGAGGTATGCCTGCTCCAGAAAGCATCAAGCATCCTGTTTGTCTCTGCTTCTTGCCCTCACAGGCTCTGTGGAAGCCCTGCAGGAGGTTCTACGGCTGCCTGCCGCCCTGCGTGCCTGCCCACCCCTTCAGACTGCCTTGGCTGTTGATGCTGCCTTCCGTGAAGACAACCATGCCCGACTATTTCGCCTGCTTCGCACCTTGCCCTACCTACAGAGCTGCGCAGTGCAGGAACACATTGGGTACGCCCGGCGCAAAGCCCTGGCCCGCCTGGCCCGTGCCCTGAGCACTCCTAAAGGACAGACCTTGCCTTTGGACTTCGTAGAACACTTTCTGGCCCTAGACGGACTCCAGGAAGCACGGGACCTGTGCCAGGCCCACGGACTGACTTTGGATAAAGACAGAGTTGTATTCTTGAGGGGTCAGTACTCTGAGGAAGGACTCCCGCCCCCTGGTACCTGCCACATATTAGTGGGAAGCAAGCTGCAGGGACACACCCTGGAGGAGGTGGTCATGGCAGAGGAAGATCAGGACAGTCACAGACCGGGATCTCCAGCTTGAGAGGGTTTTGTCTCCCACAAGGCCTGGGTCAGAGCACCAAGGGCTCTTTCTCGTGACTCCCAAACAATAAAAGGAACTCATTATGATTTCCAAACAATAACAGGAACTTTTAGACTTCATTTATTTAGGGTTAAGAGGAGACAGAGCAGAAGAGGAAAGCAGTTTGAGCAATGGACTAGCCTCTACACCACTTTGGACCCCAGTTTCATCCACTACCATGAGCAGGTTGTCCTTAACTGCAGGGGCTGTTGCTTTAAAAGCTTGAGAGTGTTTGCTGATTGTACCTACTCCTGGCCTCAGAAAAGACTGGGACATACCCCAGAGAAACAGATGTGAGAGGCGTAAGATAAAGAGAAAGCCCAAGGGACAGGGCTGGGGTCAAAGGTCAGCCACAGGTGCCAGGGTGGCTGCCGCACCCTCCAGGGCCATGACTACAATGCTGAGCTGCCTCTGTACTTCAGCCCAAGCTTCAGGTCCGGAGTTGATTTCCTGGGCCCTGGCGCAAGCATTGGCCAGACCTGGGAATGTGGCAACAGAGGCTGTCTTGGGTGCCCAGAGCACGTGGCTGAGGAGAAATGGCAAGCTGAGGGTCAGTGAGAGGTTACCTGGAACTCAGCATTGTCAATACACAAGCATAAAACTCCTGTCTGGTCTCTGAAAGCAAGGGCTTGCAGCAGTGCGGGGTAGGCCTCACTCCCCAGCCATCAGTGAAGTGAATTGTGCAGTGACACCAGAAAGCTCTGGTTTCTGGAGGTCATTGTTCACCCACCCCTCCTCCCCAGAGCTTTGCCTTAGGCTCACCTGTAGTATCGCTCCTCTGGGAAAGCCCTTGGGTTCAGGAATGCCCGCTCCAAGAGCATTAGCTGGTCGTTGACCATCCGCACCTGCAGAGGACTGGAAAGCACGTGCGTTACTGTGCAAGCTGGCAGTTCAGCTGCTAGCTTGATGCATGCCAAGTGCCCCCTCCCAGACACTGCCCACTGCTGGTACTCACTCAGGGCTGCTCTTCTGCAGTGTTAAGATGTGCTCGCCCAAGGCTGCAGCTGCGGTCTTAAACTTGTCCACTGCGGTCACCAAAGGACCTGAGTGGGGAACAACTGGCTCAGTCCTACCTGGGGGTGCAGGGCTCCCTAAGCCTCCATGTTGGGGTATGCATACCCAGGCTGATGTTCTGCTTCTCTAACAGGCTACCAAGGTCCTGTTGAGCAGCCTGCAGGAAACTGTGTAGTGTCTCACTATAGTCACTAACGTTGAGGGGCAGGAAGAGGCTGTCACTGAGCCGGAGAAGCACACTCCCGGCAGTCCGGGCCACAGCTTGGTGGCTGCTGAAACCTATGGAGGGGACACAAGGCCAGGGCTGCATCTTCAGCCCATCCTTCTGTCACCCTCAGAATGCCCCTGTCCCTTCCTCACCAGGGTCCAGAAACTTCTCCACATAATCAAATGTGTCAAACGCTGTGTGGTAGGTTGGGTAGATCCTGGCTGAGGTCTTGCTCTAGAAGAATAAAGAAGAGGTAGGCTTGGGGGTGGGAAATCGGGGCAACCACAGTGGGCCACAATGTGAGCTGTGTGGGCTTCAGAATTTCCCCTTCCAGAGAAGGAACTGAGGGTCAAGGACTAACCTGCCTGGGGAGGAGAAGCCTGGGGCTTTGGAGTCAGATACGGGAATCCCAACTCCACCACACAAGGGCAGCACAGCCAGGGGAAAAGGGATGCAGAGCATCCACTCAAAGGTACAGGCTGGGTGCACATAGTCCCACCTATATCCCCACAACGTATGAATCTTCCCCTAACATTTCTTGATTAGTGCTGACACCCGCACAGGCATTTCCATACTCAGTTCTGCATAGTCACTGCCATCCTACAGCTGATTGACAGCGGTATTTTCCCTGTCCTGAATAAGGCATAACATGACTTGACAGCGTTGTAGAGTGGGTAAGGTGGAGCAACTTCAAATCAATACAGCCAATGCAAATGCTTGATGGGCAGAATCAGATGCTCCAAGGCCTCAGAAAGGTGGCCTGTCCTGCCCAGTGCTAATAGCTAGGGGTTTTTTGTTGTTGGTTTTTTGTCGGTTTGGTTTTGTTTTTGAGACAGGGTTTCTCTGTATAGCCTTGGCTGTCCTGGAATTCACTTGGTAGACCAGGCTGGCCTCAAACTCAGAAATCCACCTGCCTCTGCCTCCCAAGTGGTGGGATTAAAGGTGTGCACCACCACCACCCAGCTAATAGCTAGTTTTAATTGTCAGTCTGATACACTCTAGAAACATCTGGGTTGGAGTCTCAGGAAGTGACTAAATCTGGATGCCTCTGAGCATATCTGTGGGAGTCTGTCTTGATTACGTTTATTGAAGTGAGAGGACAGAAGGGACTCTGGCCAGCTAGAGCAGGTCTTATCCTCCTCCCCAATTCCTTCTGCCTTGCTAAAAAACTGTTAGATTACATTCCTAAAGCTAACCTCCAAGGTCTATCCCCTTATTTGGCCAATCCCTCCTTCTGAGGCTATCCAGCTATCAAAACATTGAAGTCCAGCAATCAGAAGCCCCCTTTGGTTTACCTAGTTAACATGCCCAATTAAAATTCAACACCTCTTCCTAACATGGGGGTTTCCCCTTTTATGTTTATAAACCATCATTTCCTTTGGGCCACATCTGTCTCCTCTCTACTAGAGACAGTCCTTTGTCCTCCAGAATAAATACTCCTCCCCTTTCTCCCTCATCTTCTATCTCCTGTTTTTGTCTCTTATGCTGTGACCTCTGTCCCTCTGTGCTGGAAACCTGGTCTGGGGATCCTGAGCTGATACTTCTCCTGTCAAGGGCCACACTGGGCAGCGCCATTCCTAGGTCAGGGATGAAGAAACAGCGTCAGTAACCAAGAATTCAGTGGAGCTTTCCCCACTGAATTCCCTGCTCTAACGGACTAGGACCTGGACTTGTGCTAAAATAAACTCCTCCTCAAAGTTGCTTTTGTCAGGGTATTTTCTCACAGCAACAGGAAACAAAACTAAGACACAGTTGACAGCTGCTTAGTGGATGAACCAGATCCGGTCTGGACTAGATCTACCCCTGAGATCTGCTCTGCAGGGCTGGGGAGGGAGTGGCGTGGGAGATTCTACTCACCCGGTCATAGGTGTAGGCAAGGTCCATAGAAGTGATGCCCAGGAAGTGAATGAATGAGGCATAGTCGCTGCCTGCACCCAGCGTGCCCAGGCTAATGGAGGGAAGAAGGCAGGCTCTGGAGGGGGCCAGGTGGGCACACTGGGCCTATGGGCCCCCTACCTGTCTGGTTTCTGGGCTCACCTGGGGACCAGTCCATATACTGGACTAGTGCGATTAGTATATCGGATCCAGTTGTCATAGATACTGAGGCCACTGGAGCCTGGTGCACTGATCTGGTACAGAGAGGAACATCTGATAGCTCAGGAAACCCAGCCTCAACAACTAGATGGGTCTCTAGCAGACTCCACTCTCCAGATCAACTGTGGTCTGAGGGCTCCAGTCCTGCCTACTCTACACTGCCCAGCTCCCCCCTCCCCATAACCCCTTGCACCTCTTTGGTGGCAGAAAAGATCACGCTTTGTACAGGGGGTGTCCCCTGTGCCCGGAGGGTAGCGTTGGCTGTGGAAGGAAGCAGAGAGGCCTGTTCAGATCCAGCCCCTTCCTTTCCCAGCCCGCCACCAGCTGGCCGAGCCTCCCATACAGAACACAGAGATGTCCACGTTGATGTAGGTCACCGTGCGCTCCTGCAGCTTGCTGAGAAACTCCTGTGCCAAAGGCAGGTGGGAGGGAGGGAAAGTGACATCAGCCCATTGCTCCATCCAAGGACTCCTACTACCCACTCCTTCATGGGACTCACTCACCTCTGTGAATTCTGTAGAGCCGATGAGCCCGAACTCCTCTGCTCCCCAGCTGGCAAATATGATGGATCTGCGGGGTCGCCAGGTGCCTGGAGAGAAGTAGCCATGGAGAGGGCAGGGTCCTCTGACCCAGGGAGACTTAGGGAGTAGGCTGGGGACATGGAAGGGAGGGAGGAGCTAGAAAAGATGGTCAGACCACACCACCTGGCACCCTTCTGTCAGGCTTCCAGGAGACAGTCCTCTTGCTAGCCTCCCACTTTCAATATACTGTACTCTGAGAATCCTTGGGTCTGTGGATCTCTTCTGACCTGAATGCCCTACCTCCTCTCTGGTCTATGGTAGACTTGCTTTGAGTTGACCCTCTACCCTCAGTCTCTTTAAATATCCCAGGAAACGTTTGTTGATGATACATTGGTAGTTGCCAAATAGTTTTATCTCAAATCAACCCTTATAACAGCATCTTAGTGTGCATGGGGTGAGGGGAAGCCTGGAGAGATGCTCAGCCATTAAGAGTTCTTGCTGCTCTTCCAGAGGACCCAGGTTCTACTCCAAGCAGCCACATAAAGGCTTCCAACCTCCAGTTCCAGGGGATGGAGTGCTTTCTTCTAGCCCCTCCAACAGAACTGCGTGCACATGGTACCCAGACAGTCATAAAAGCAAAGCACCCATACACATAAAGTAAAAATAAAGGAAAGACAAAGTGTCTTCCCACTTTACAGTTGAAGTCACGGAGGCACACGAGAAGTCACATGTCTTGCCCAGGGTCATAGCCAGTAGGCAGCACAGCCAGGTTCAAATCCAGACAGCATAGGTTCCAGAGGCATATGATTTACCCAGGGCCCCACCCTGCCTCCTGCAGCATCCAGCAACCTGGCTTCCATCTCCAGGCTACCTACCTACATTCCCCAGCCACATCCCTAAGATTCTGATGCTTGCCCCTTCATCAGCTCTGTGCTCCCTCAGCTCCGTGCTCCCTCAGTTCCGTGTTCCCTCAGCTCTGTGTTCCCTCAGCTCCGTGCTCCCTGTTTTGCCGCACCTCTGGCTGCAGCTGGATCATGTGATCTATTGTTTGGTTCTTACTTTGTTGTTTTCTTTTTTTTTTAAGATTTATTTATTTATTTATTTATTTTATGTGTATGAGTACACTGTAGCTGTTTTCAGACACACCAGAAGAGGGCATCAGATCCCATTACAGATGGTTGTGAGCCACCATGTGGTTGCTGGGAATTAACTCAGAACCTCTGGAAAAGCAGCCAGTGCTCTTAGCCACTGAACCATGTCTCCAGCCCCACTTTGTTGTTTTCTAAAGCAGGGTCGTGCTATATAGTTCAGATTGGCCCAGAACTACCTGTGGAACACAGAATGGTCTTAAACTCGCCATTCTTCTGCTTCAGCCTTGCCAGCGTTGAGATCACAGACATGTGCTACCCATTCATCAGCTCATCTCTTCTATCAGAGCCTGGCTTCAAATTCATTGTGTAGCTGGGAATGACCTTGAACTTTGATTCTCTTGCTCCCATTGCCAAGTTCTGGGGCCAAAGCCAGGACCTCCTATATGCTAGGCCTATGACTTTACTCACGCTTTACCAACTGACCTAGAACCCCAGACCCTATTTATTCACTAATGTATTTATTCATCAAGATAGAGTCTCACTCTGTGGCCCTGGCTGCTCTGAAACTCACTCTGTAGACCAGACTGGCCTTGAACTGTTTGCATTCCTCTTGCCACAGCCTCATGAGGACTGAGCTTGCAGACATAAGCCACCTTACCTAACACTCACCTTCTAGCTGAAGAAGAAAAAAACTTTTTTTTTATTGGGGGGAAGTTCGAGACAGGGTTTCTCTGTGTAGCCCTGGCTGTCCTGGAACTCACTCTGTAGACCAGGCTGGCCTCGAACTGAGAAATTCACCTGCTGCTGCCTCCCAAGTGCTGGGATCAAAGGTGTGTGCCACCACTGCCTGGCCAGAAAAAAAAACTTTAAATATAGTGTGATTACATGTTTGCAGCTACAAATCCCCACTTTTTCTTGCCAGCAATGTATGGCCTGATGGCAATCAGGCCAACACAAACTGTTGAAAGATAAAGAGCAGCTAACACACTGTAGAGACAAAGGGGCACAGTGGAACGCACTGTGTGTCCTGGGTTACATCGCCAAGGTCCTCTGTGTATACCAGGCCACTTGTGTGTACAATCCACAGGTTAGGGGTTTTGTTGGTTTTCTTTCTCATTTCTAAAAGGCCCACACTCCATTACTATTTACTAGTAATTCCTGACAATCTACATAGAAAATCCATTATTGCTGGGCACTGGTGGGGTACGCCTTTAATCCCAGCACTTGGGAGGCAGAGGGAGGCAGATTTCTGAGTTTGAGGCCAGCCTGGTCTACAGAGTGAGTTCCAGGACAGCCAGGGCTATACAGAGAAATCCTGTCTTGAAACACCCCCACCCAAATAAAAGAAAGAAAAAGAAAAAAGGGAATCCATTATTTAGATTATGCCTATACTTGAGAGGTTAAATTATAATAAATGCATAAGAAAAAGATTGGCTATGTCCAAGTAACCTCTTGTTTTTTGTTTTTGTTTTGTTTTGTTTTGTTTTTTTGAGACCAAGGCTCACCCAAGTAGGCTAGACTGGCTGGTCACAGTCCTCCAGGGATCTACTTGCTGCTCCCAGCTGACAACCTACCCTCCTCTGCTGGTTTCGGCCACATCTGTTTGACCTTCCATCATTGCTAACAGCCCTCCAGTTCATCTCACAAGTGTCTTTTCCAACCCAGAGACAGAAGTCCTCAGCCTCCTTCCTGCCCTCTCCTCTCATTACCTTGACTGTCTCTGAATGCTCAGCTTCCTTCTTAGCTATGACCCTTGCTCTGAGGATCCAGCACGCCTTCCCTTGATGGTCTCCAGTGCTGGGATGTCACCAGAATGGATAGACTGGCTTAAAAAGCAAAGCACCTTATGGGCAGAGCCTGCACAGATCATGTTCACAGCCTGTAGGGCCTTAATTTCCCAGGAGTCCTGGGGATGGCTGCATATATCAATAATCTGTTAATGAACCCTGAGGCTCCTAAGGCCAGGGGCTGGCACCCAGGTACTAATGCCTGGCTCAAGTGAGCCCCGGAGATGAAAGAAACCAAAGAAGTGGGCAGGAAATGACCCTGGGGCTTCTGGGGGAGTGACCAGAGGACAGCACGGTCTCACCCTTCTTTAGCAAGGTCCCCAGGACTCGAGAGATCTCCAAGAGGACAGCAGTGCCACTGCTGGGGTCCACCGCCCCGTGTACCCAGCTGTCCCGATGGTTTCCGTAGATCACGTATCGATCTGAAGGGAGGACCAGAGTCAGAGGGGCAGAGAAGGGACAGCAGAGGGCAGGTAGGCCAAGGTGGGCTGTAACCAGGGCAGGACCCAGGAAGACTTGAGGAATGGCGGGACTCAGTATAAACAGGCTCACCAGGCTCCACAGCCCCCTGGATCATTCCCAGGACATTGGAGGACTTTTTCAGTTCCAGCCTGTTGTGGACACTCACTTTCACCTCACTAGGGGTGGGATAAGGGATACGATTAGAATTTAAGCCCTCTCCTGTCCTCCTATCAGATTCAGAAGAAAGTGAGGCCCATCGAGGGAAGGTGACACTTGTCCAGCAGGACCAAGAAAGACAGTAAGCAAGGTTTTGGGTTGGAAGCCTCCTTAGCTTGGGAAGAGGGGACACTTGGTGGCTAGGGATGCTCAGATGGGGAAGCTGACAGTGGCCAGGAGTGCACTGCCCAGGTCCTGAGGCATGTTCAAAGGGAAGAAGGAGTAGCTGAACTGGGAAGGAGTAGCTGAACTGGGAAGGAGTAGCTGAACTGGGAAGTGGGTATAAGAGGCAGGGAGGCTCCATGGCATCTGGTGGATCACTTCCTTTCAGTGAGCTTCCCCCAGAGACCTAGCCTTTTTGGGAAGGGCGGGGAAACCACCTCAAAGAGGGAAGAAGGAATGTTGGGTAAGGGGGAATAAAGGGAAGAAGGGGATTGGTGGAAGGGAGGGAAGAGTGACGCCTTGCCTCACCTGCCAGCTGGGAAGCTTCCACTAGGCTCAAAGCCTGGTCCCAGCTTGTACTCACAGCCCAGTGCCCCCTGCCAGGGGGCAGGAGCTGAGGTTCCAGTGAGGTTACTGGGGAGGAGAGAGTGTCTGTGTGTAAGTTTGGCATCTGCAGGTGTCTGGGGTCAGGACAGATTGGGCAAAGGCTCACCAGAGCAGATCTTTCGCATCTTCAAAGCCAATGGGCTGGGTGGGAATTGGGGGAAATCCGGAGATGTTGTGAAGATCCAGGCGGAAAGAAGAGGGGTGGGCTGGAAGGTAGGGAGTCAGAGGGTCCCCAAAATACTCATAGTAGGAGCCTCGCTCCACACCAGAAGGAGGCAGCCTCCAGGAGTTGGGGAAGGTTTCGTTAGGCAAGCTCTTCCCGTCATTGATATCACCAGGGTCCGTGTACACCAGCACTCCCACAACTCCATGTCTGGCAGCATTGATGGCCTGCAGAAGGCAGAGCAAGCTATATGTAAGTGACAGATGGGGACATGCCCTAGGCCTCTTCCCCTCTTCTCTACATGGAAATCAGAATTGCTGTCTTCCCATGAGCAAGATAATGTTGGCCCAAAACATTTATAGTAGAACTACTTGGGCCACTAGGTATCCTGTGGTGGAATACTATGCAGAGTATAGTATAGACTATAAAAGAGTGAGACGGAAGGCATTTGTGGTGGCTAAAGCCTGCAATCCCAACGCTCAGGAAGCAGAAGCAGAAGGATTGTTGTGCAGTTGAGGCTAGCCAGGACTACAGAGGGAGACTTAGTCTCAAACAAACAAACAAACAAAAAGAAGTACACTTTTCATAGCAGTCTCAACATACAAAATGAGAACAGCCCAAATGTCCAGCAGTGTACCAATGAATAAATAAGAGGTGGTATATATATTTGGAGACTGAGTTTTATGTAATCTAGCTGGCCACAAACTCTCTTAAGTATCCAAGGATGACCTTGAACTTCTGATCCTCCTGCCTCCCGCTCCCCAGTGCTGAGATTTCAGGCATGTGCTAGAACATCCAGTTTTATGGGCTGCTGGGAATAGAATTTAGGAAGGGCCTGTACATGCCAAGAAACCACTCTACCAACTGAGTGCATCCCCAGTCCAACAATAGAATGGTAGTCTGCCTTGAGAAGGCAAATGTCAAGCTAGGTGAAGTAAGTCAAATACGAAAACCCACATATTGCTGGTACAGTTTTGCTTGCATACCTTGCATCCTAGTACTCAGAAGGCAGAGGCAGACAGATCTCTGTGAATTAGGGGAGAGCCTGGTTTACACAGAAAGTTCCAGGATAGTCAGGGATATAGAGAGAGACTCTGTCTCAGCAAACAGACAGACAACAATAAAACCACACCAACAATAAAAAAGATGAATGTTGTAGCTTGTAACTCCATTTCAAAGGGACCAGACATCTTCTGGCCACTAAAGGCACCCACCCACTCCACATAAGCTTGCACAGGCAGGCACATAGACAGACACACACAAAACAAATGTCTGAAGTCCTTTATCATTTAAAAAAAGTAAGGAAGTGGGCAGGGCTAGAGAGACAGCTCTGCGGCAGTTCCCAGCACCCACAAAGCAGCTCATTAGTATTTCTAACTCCAGTTTCAGGGGATCTGACACCCTCTCTGATGCCCTTTCTGGCCTCTGTGGGGACTGCATTTACATGCCAGCAAAACACTCTTATACATCAATTAAAATTATAAAAGAAATTGGAATTGAGATTATCAGAGGCCTACGGAACAATGGGAAGAGAAATTGTTAAATGGAATTTCAGTTACAATTAAAAACAAAAAGATCGCCAGGCACATTAATCCCAGCACTTAGGAGGCAGAGACTGGTGAATTTCTGAATTCGAGGCCAGCCTGGTCTACAGAGTGAGTTTCAGGACAGCCAGGGCTACACAGAGAAATCCTGTTTTGAAAAACAAAACAAAATAAACAAAATATCAAGTGTGGTAGCCCACACCTTTATTTTATTTTTTGTGTTTTTTTGTTTGTTTGTTTGTTTTTGTTTTTATGTTCATTCCGGCTTAATTCACTGTAGCTGTCTTCAGACGCACCAGAAGAGGGCGTCAGATCTCATTATGGGTGGTTGTGAGCCACCTGTAGTTGCTGGATTTGAACTCAGGACCTCTGGAAGAGCAGTCAGTGCTCTTAACTGCTGAGCCATCTCTCTAGTCCTAAATAAATCTTAAAAAAAAAAAAAAAAAAAATTAAAACAAAAAATCCAAAAAATTTCCAATCATGGTGGTGCATGCCTTTAATCCCAGTGCTCTGGAGGTAGAGGCAGGCAGATGTCTCTGAGTCTGGTCTACAGAGTCCCAGGACAGCCAGGGCTATTGAGAGTGACCCTGTCTTAAAAGAAAGAAAGAAAAGAACAATCCAGAACTTAAGAGCTTCTGTTCTTGTCTCTCCTGTTGGCCCTTGTGCTACCAGGTTCCATGTGGTACCAGGTGTTCAGGTCACACTAGTGCTCTGCTGCTTTCTACTCCCAAGTGCTTCCTCTCTGTTCCCTGCCTCCTGTTGCCCTGTCCTCTGCTGGCCCTTCGCCCAGATCCCTGCATGGTGAATGCTACTCACCTTGGCCCCACGTCCCACACTCCCGTATCGAGTCAGGGCGATGGTGCCTTTAAGGTTGATGCCCTGAGCCTCTAACTCCTTAAAGTCCTCTTCTGAACCTCGGTTGGCATAGACAAGGAGGCCCTGATACCGAAAGGAGAGAGATTTGTAGCCAGGTTTGTCCAAAGGCGGGTACGAAGGGGTACAAAGACGGAGCAGCAGCCACAAGAATTTTGGTTCTCGCCGGGCGGTGGGGGCGCACGCCTTTAATCCCAGCACTCAGGAGGCAGAGGCAGGTGGATTTCTGAGTTCGAGGCCAGGCTGGTCTACAGAGTGAGTTCCAGGAGGGGTACACAGAGAAACCCTGTCTCAAAAAACCAAAAAAAAAAAAAAATAATAATAATAATTTTGGTTCTGTCTCCCCACCTTACCCACAGCTGTATGTACCCGAAAGATGGCTACCCTCTTCTCTATCCTGTGTCCCACACAAGGCTTTGGGCAGGGACCACTAGGAATAACAACCCGAGCAAGATCAGTGAAGGGGCTTTGAGGCTCCACTTGAAGAACTTCTCAGATGCCTCTGCTTCAGGATGAGGGAGAGAACCAAGGAGAGCTAGAATATCAGTGGGGTGGGGGGGCAGCTCACCTTTGGGGCCCCAGGGGGAGCATAGGCAGCATAAGGTTGCAACACATTGTCTCCCGCCTGCTCCCCAGTCAGATTCTTCTCGAATGGTTGGAAGGAGTGGAAGACCGTTCCGTTGGGGCCCACTAAGTGAGAAGGCAGAGTCAGCACTGCACCCGGCAGCTGCTCTCACCACCCCGACAGACATTCCTGGACTTGACCTCACCGACTTCCACGCTGTTAGGCTGCTCTGCGCTGGGGAAGGAGAGCAGGACCGTGTACTCATAGGTCTTGGCTGAGTCCAGCCCAGTCGCTGTATCCTTCCAGCGCCCCAGCAGCAGCTGCACCAGGGCCTCATCCCGAGGGCTGGTGGCCACGTGTGGTTCCTTGGAGAGTTCTCTGCAGGGTGGGCAGGGCAGAGTGGAGTGTATCAGGGGAAGTCTCTGGCTAATGGGGGTTTGTTTGAGCAGACCTTCTACTTCTCACCGAAGGTTCTCTCGGATCCTGCTGGCATCTAGTTGTCCCATTACGGAGTCAAGGATCGCCAGGTCCAGATCCTGGGAGGCCAGAGGGTCAGTTGCTTTGGGGATGGCAAAGTGCCCCAGGATGATCCCCAGCCCCAAGAGGGCAGCAGCCCCGACGGCCACCCCCAGTATTTTCGCCCAGTGCATCCTGTGGAAACAGCCCTGCAGTCCTGGCTGGGCTTTCTTATTTATGAGGTGCCGGGTTGGTTAACCATTACTTATGGGTGGTGATGTTCTTTTGCCCCTATGGTGAAGAGCCAAGAGACATCCTGTAGGACTAGCAGGGTGTTGACACCTGGACCACATTTTGGCCTTCTCCGAAGGAACCAGGACAATGCAGGGACACACACGCTGCCAGCAAAGAGAATGGTCCATTCCAGGGTCTTCCTGCAAAACTGATACCATATCAGGCCTGGAAGTCAGAATCCTGAGTGCATACAGGACCTTGTGACTGCCCCACTGTAAGCACCATTACCTGCTGTGTCCTCACTGGGGTTGCTTAGTCCCTGACTCTGGTATCTTGCTGGCTTGACAAGCCAATTTTTGAGTTCAAATGATGTCATTTTGCTAGACATACTTACAATGTTAAAATTTACTTAGCTTCTCTGAGCCCATTTTCTTTGCTAGCAAGTTGTGGTGGTAAGTTCTTTACAAAACCATGCTGGTGTCTTGAGGAAGCAAGATGGGCAAGATGGGCAAGATGGGCAAGATGGCACAGAAGGACGGAAAGCCTGGCAGGATTTCTATTTCTTTCTTTCTTTCTTTTTTTTTTTTGGTTTTTCGAGACAGGGTTTCTCTGTGTAGTCCTAGCTGTCCTGGAACTCACTCTGTAGACCAGGCTGGCCTCAAACTCAGAAATCCCCCTGCCTCTGCCTCCCAAGTGCTGGGATTAAAGGCGTGTGCCACCACTGCCCGGCTTTTTTACTTTTTTGTTTTGTTTTGTTTTGTTTTGTTTGTTTTAGCTGTGGGACTCTTAAAGGGGGAGCCTGATGTACAAGCTAAATCAGGAAACCCACATCGCCCAGGCAAAGCAAGGTTCGCCATCCCCAGAAGTGGAATTTACCCATCATCCTTTTTCTTTTATTTTTCTTTTCTTTCTTTCTTTCTTCTTTTTTCAAGACAGGGTTTCTCTGTGTAGCCCTGGCTGTCTTGGAACTCACTCTGTAGACCAGGCTGGCCTCGAATTCAGAAATCTGCATGCCTCTGCCTCCCAAGTGCTGAGATTAAAGGCATGTGCCACCACTGCCCGGGTTTTTATTTTTTTCAAAGACAAAATCTTATTCTGTAGACTAGGCTAGTAACAAACTCACAGACATCTGCCAGGCTCTCCCCTCTATGCTGGGATTAGAGGCTGTTCCACCATGCTCTGCCTTTATCCATCTTCTCTGTCCTGTCCCTTCCACCATCCTCTTCCTCCTCTTCCTCCTCTTCCACCACCACTCTGCTGTTTATCCACTTTCCTCTCATGCATTCCCCTTCTGTTCTTCCACATACCCACTTAATCCCCCGGCCCCCCCTTCATCCCCCATCCACCCACTTACACTCCCTCCTCTGCTCTTACCCTCACTCACACAGCTCTAGGCTGGCTCCATGGCAGGCCCCGGGGAAGCAAAGTCCAGAAGAGATATACAGGCTTGATGATTATCAGGGCCCAGGAGATGGCCTTGGGTCTTATCAGAAGATTGCCAATTTAGAGAGCACATACCTGCCTTAAAGAGGAACTAGGAGACAGTTGCTAAGGTTAGCTGATAAACTGAGATAGAGGTTCTGTTGACACCCAGGGCATAGCCACACCCTGTCCTGAAAAGATTTAGTTCTTTGAACATTGGAAGGCACAGGCAGACACATACAAAAGAGTGTGTGCAGTTTTGCTTGAGTCTGGCTTGTGCCTCAGAGCATGGTGAACCATATCTATATGTGCCACATTGGAGAAATCAACTCAAGCCAGGCATGGTGGTACAGTCACAACTCCCAAGAGGTGGAAGCAGGAGGATTGGAAGTTGAAGACCAGCCTAGGAAACACTAGGTTGAGGCCAGCCCCATGAGACCCTGCCTAAAATAAGAAGTGTTGGGAAGAAGGCTCAGTCACTGAAGTGCTTCTGTACAAGCCCGGGCATGGTAGCTCCCATCCCCAGTGCTCCTGTACAAGCCCAGCCATGGTAGCTTCTGTCTATAATCCCTACCCCAGGGAGAGGGAAGTAGAGAGGGAATCCTCGGGGTCTGCTGGCCAGCTAATATCGATGAATCAGGGAGCTCCAGGTTCCATGAAAGACCCTATCTCAAAAAATAAGATGGAGGGACTGAAGGAATGACTCAGCTTGTCAAGGACCAAGGTTCAGTTCCCAGAACCAAAATGGTGGCTCTCAACACAGGCTTGGTAAAAAAACGTCATCATTCACTGAGATATGTTGCCAGTTCCCTCTCTTCTCTTAATCCCACAGCCTTCTTCCTGCCCAGCCCTCAGCTGACCACTGCTTCTCAGGTCACTGCTCCTAGCCCTGGCTCATCCTTGTCCTGCCCTCTTGGTATCACTGCAGAGCAAGCAGTTCATGTCCCCATCTGAGGTCAGCTTCCACCCTAGGACCTAGAGCACAGTCCTCTAATAACTCAAGGGTGTGAGTCAGTAGGTCCTACTCCCTCCTACTCCTGTGCACAAGCACTCACACATATATGTGCATGTATGACACATGTGCATATGATATGCAAACACACATATACATCTACACACACACACACACACACACACACACACACACAAACTTGTTTCTCCTGGGTCTCTTAAGCCAAGCAGAGGGCAGTTAAGCATAATTCACTAGGATCCATCATACTGAATCCTTTGATCCAGGTGGAGCCTCTGAGGTATGCACTGTCATCAACTGTGCTACAGACGAAATCTGTCCAGCCATAGTCCCATAGCTGCAGAAGCCTCAGCTGTGGTTAGAACAGGGAGCAGGGATGAGGCTGCGGGCCCATGCTCACTCAGCAGATGTCCGGCATCTCCTGGCTCTGCACTTCCCAGGAGATGGCACCAGACGGGACATAGGAAGGTTTGTCACTCAGCCCAGTGTCTTAAGGACAGAGGGGTCTAGAGGATTGTACATGGTGCTTTAGCACACACAAACCTTCTTTTGACTACAAAATCTGGAGCAGCGTGTGTGAACTGAGAGGTCTTGTAAAACCATCACAGCTTCCCCGTGGGAGTTGGGTTTGAATGAGACTTTTAGGCTAGTACTGCCAGGCAGTGTCAACAGGAGTGGCCATAGGGACTGAGTTTAGAACATCACAAGCTGACACCCGGGAACTGCAGGGCCAGGAGGATTGGGGACACCTATCGCCTGTGCCTGAGAGCTAGCTGGGGGCTCTCTAATTCACTTCATTCCTAGCAGCTCAGCAGCCTTGGAAGCCCATGTTACTGGGTTCCCAGGCCTGAGGCCTTTCAGAGGAAACAGGGCAGTCAGGTTACAATGATGTCTGCTCCTGAGAGAGGTCATGAAAGTGAGGCATCCCTTTCCTGGAACCCCTAGACCTTTCCAGAGTTTTCCTTAGTCTATATTCACTCTGCTTTGAAAGAGAGAAAACGGGGTGCAGACCACTTCACTCTAGTCTGTTCCTGAGTTCCATCTTGTCTCTTACTAGCCAGGACAGTAACTTCTATTTGCATAACGAGGTGTTTGATTATGAGTTTCTGGAGTTGGAATTCCCATCCAATGGGAAACTGAGATATTCAAATAACAACAATTATAAAGATGGGTCATGGTCAGAAAGAGAGACTTGCTTACATTAAAAGTGGGGTGGAACAATCAGTAGTTGCTGATTGTGAAATCCTCAGAAGAGGATGTGTTGTGGACTCCTCCTGACTAAGCTAACAAGAGCTTGAAAATCCACCATGGGAGACAAACAGTATTTCTTTCACATTAGAAATTGGTTGCAGGCCAAAGAGATGGTTCAACTTGCCATACAGGCCTCGGGACCTAAGTTTGCTCCCTGGAGCCCACGTAAAGGTGAACAGAGAGCACTCCCTCCACACAGAGCTGTCCTCCGACCACTACAAGCATTGTGGCATATGTGTCTCCCCCCTAATTTTTAAAGAGTTTTCTTCCTTTTTTTGGGGGGGGGGGGTTCGAGACAGGGTTTCTCTGTGTAGCCCTGGCTGTCCTGGAACCCACTTTGTAGACCAGGCTGGCCTCGAACTCAGAAATCTGCCTGCCTCTACTTCTCAGGTGCTAGGATTAAAGGAGAATGCCACCACTACCTGGCCTTTCTTATTTTTTTTAAAGAATTATTTATTTTATTCATATGAATACACTGTTGCTGTCTTCAGACACACCAGAAGAGAACATTGGATCCCATTACAGATGGTTGTGAGCCACTATATGGTTGCTGGGAATTGAACCCAGGACCTCTGGAAAAATCTCTTCCTTATAAATATCAAGCAATTTGAGGGTCCAAAAGACCTATGAAAACACTATTTTTTTGTCCAGAACCTTAAGTCTTTAGTCTCCAGTCCTATTGGATTATACTTCAAGACTGAGCCGATCTAAATTGAATAATGTAGACACAAAGGAGGTGGGAATAAGTTTAATACTGTAATTGGGGAAAATTTTTATACATTGGAAAATGTTTTATATACAATAAATGATAGCCTCTAATAAATGTGAGAGGAGGTCGTTAGTCTAGTAAGTAGGTTCATATTTAACTGTTGGCCAAAAAAAAAAAATCCCTGGTCTATTTCGTTACTGCATGATTCCCTTAGGGAAAATGGTAAGACTGCTTATGGTACCTCTGGGCCACTGGTCAAGGGCTGGCAGGAAGTGGGTCACAGGGGAACCTGGAAACCCCCTCCAACCATCAGATGAGGATGAGGCCTCTGAAGAGGTAGACTGTGTAATTAAAGGTGTGAGTTCTGCTCAGCCTAAGCTGAGACAGTGTCAAATGTGCCCACTCAAGTGTTCCCTCAGCTACTGTGCTTGGAACAATCCCCAGGGTACTTCAAAGTTAATCAGAAACAAGAGGGGCTGGATTTCCGTGCTTAGCCTAGTGGGGCCTTGGGTCTGATTCACAGCACCGTAGGTGGCTGGAGTCAAGCCTGGTTAGAGGAGGAGCTACAAGCAGGAAACTCCTTCTGGATGGTGGCGCAGGTCCAAGAACAGGCATAGAGGTGGCCTGACTCCCAACCTCATTCTTCTTAGGGTTTCCGGTCCTCAGTAAACTTCCTTAGAGGATTAGAGAGGACCCTCAGCTCAGGCCCCATAAAATTAAGAGATTATTTCCTAAAATGGATTAGGATGCAATTGACAGGCTTCCCTCCTCTCCTTATAATCCTGTTGTTCTATGTCCCTCCCTCCCCGCCCCCACTCTCCCTGCCCCCTTTCGCTACGATTCTGTCTCCCAGGCTAGTTTCCCTCTCTCACAGATAGCCCTGGCCATGCCCAGTTTAGTTACTTCTTTCTCTCTCGTCTCTGGACTCTTCCGAATGCCTCTGGCTGTTCTTTCTTTCATCTCTACAACAAAAGCGCTCTCGCTCTCGCTGGCGCTCTCTCTCTCTTTTGGTTTTTCAAGACAGGGTTTCTCTGTATAGCCCTGGCTGTCCTAGAACTCACTCTGTAGACCAGGCTGGTCTCGAACTCAGATATCCGCCTGCCTCTGCCTCCCAAGTGCTGGGATTAAAGGTGTGCGACACCACTGCCCGGCTTTTTTGTTTGTTTGTTTGTTTTGTTTTGTTTTTTTGAGACAGGGTTTCTCTGTGTAGCCTTGGCTGTCTTGGAACTCACTCTGTAGACCAGGCTGGCCTCGAACTCAGAACTCCACCTGCCTCTGCTTCCCAAGTGCTGGGATTAAAGGTGTGCGACACCACAGCCTGGCAACTGTAGCTATCTTGGCTACTCTATGGGTTCTTCTTTCTCCCATTCTTCTTCATCTCTTTTCTTATAGTCTTTCAACCCCTAACACTAGAGAGAGGAAAGGATAGAGGTAAAGAGAGACATCCCTGAGTAAAGTCAGGGGTTAGGCCACTTCAAGTTCCCTGGGGCAAGTATGTTATTTACTGTTCAGACATCTAATTTCTTCTTTTTGTTTCTTTAATGCTCATGATTACTTAACAAATCGAAACCAACAACAACCAACCAACCAACAACCCACACTCCCTCTCAGTGGCCCTAGTATTTATACACCCTCAGAAAAGTCCCCAGAATTCTAAATGCCATCACACAATCTCGGAAACTATCTGCAGCTGGCAAATTCATGCTCCTGCTAGAGCACGAGGCAAATCATAGTCAGCTGCTGTGGACAATCTGAAGCTGCCGCATATCCCACATCTTGGGTTAAAATGAAAACATATTCTTCAGCATGTGTATAGTAGAAGATTGCAAATTCGATCATCAATAGGAGGAGAGGACCTCGGCCTTGTGAAGGTTCTGTGCCCCAGTGTAGGGGAATGCCAAGGTCAATAAGTGGGAGAGGGTGGGGTGGCAGGCATGGGGAGGGGGGAGGGAACAGGGGTTTGTTCTTGTTGGTTTTGTTTGTTTGTTTGTTTGTTTTTTGGAGGGGAAACTGGGAAAGGAGAAATTTACATGTAAATAAAGAAAATATCTAGTAAAAAAAACCAAAACAAACAAACCATAGTTTTATATTTTTCTGTTTTTTAAAGAAACTCAATCCACTGGGTGGTGGTGGCTCACACCTTTAACCCCAGCACTTGGGAGGCAGAGGCAGGTGGATTTTTGAGTTTGAGGCTAGCCTGGTCTACAGAGTGAGTTCCAGGACACCCAGGGCTACACAGAGAAACCCTGTCTTGAAAAAAAGAAAGAAGGAAAGAAAGAAAGGAAGGAAGGAAGAAAGGAAGGAAGGAAGGAAGGAAGGAAGGAAGGAAGGAAGGAAGGAAGAAAGAAAGAAAGAGAAACCCAATCCAAAAATTCTCACTACAGGTATCTGCCATTTTTGCACTTAGTAGGCCAGGCATGTTAGCTGGCCTGAGAACTTCCGGATCCTTCTGCCTCTGCCTCCCGTCTCTTCTTGGGGGTGCCGGCAGGATGGCCGCTCGTGTTACGCACCCCACTGTTCTGTGGATTTTGGAGATCCCAGCTCAGGTCCTTCAGTTTGAGCCACAAGAACTTCACTACTTGAGTCACCTCCCAGGCTTTAGAAAGTCAGACTTCCCTTCACACACACACTGTATGTCTCTCACTTTAGGAATTGTGTGTGGGGGCCTGTTAAGGCTCCCCAAGCTGGGCACGCACTGAAAGGCAAAGCCTTTCGCAGACCAAATCTAAATGCATCTCTAAGTCCTTGGGAATTCCTACCATCTTCCTGCTCCCCACCCCATGACCTACAAAAGAGGTTCTCCTAACTTTTTTAGTCTGCACTCTGAACGTACAGCCTTCATCCTCAAGGATGAGAGTACAATCCCTTTCTGTCCCACCCCAGAACTTATCATAGATCCTTGATTGAGTCTGAAGGCAACACTATAGGGTTTAGGAAGGTCCAGAGACCCAGCTCTCCTCAGATCAGCTGGATGTCCACCTCACCCAAGGCCCATGGATGCTTGGTTCTGCAATTCAGCAACTTTATTGCTGGGGCTTAAAGAGGGGCTGACTGATGGAGCACTCCTGTAGAGTCTTCTGGGAATAAGGTGGCTGCTGGCAAAGGTATGGGAGTGCCAAAGGAGCAGCGCAGGCCAGAAGCCTTCTTCAGTTGCTCAAGAGGTTGGACTTCCTCCTGGGTAGCCCCTGCTTCCTCCTGAGTGTCCTCTGCTTCCTCCTGGGTGTCTTCTGCTTCTTGCTGGCTGACCCTTGCTTCCCTTGGAATGTCTTCTGCTTCGTCCTGCAGGCCCTCTGCTTTGCCTTGGGAGTTTTTGTCTGTTTCCTGGGTGACCCTAGATTCCTCTGGAGTGATCAAAATGTCCTCCAGGTCCTCATACAACAAGGTAGGCTAGGACAAAGGGTTACAGGACCTGAAGTGGGTGGCTAACCAGCAGGACTAAGTTCAGCCTCAGGAGCAAAGGGGCGAGGCTGGGGGTGGGGAGGAGCCAAGGCAAAGAACGGCTCTTGGGCTGAGGGTCTCACCAAGTTTTCTAGCTTCTCTTCCAGGGCCAGGTTCTCTCTTTGGCTAGCGTACAGTGATTCCTCAAGCCTAGGATGAAGGAGAAGCTCCCTGAGCCCCCGGCTCTTCCCGTCACCCCTACAACACACACTTCCTGCATTAGCTCTGTGGCGGTGCCTCCGTAGGCATCCCCACATCACCACTGCACAGGTCCCCACATCACCACTGCACAGGTCCCCACATCACCACTGCACAGGTCCTCCCAACATAACTTGCATTAACAGCCCAGAAAAACCAACCTGCTCTCTCTCTCTCTCTCGTTTTCTTTTTTGTTGTTTCTGAGATGATGTTTCATCATATAGCCCTGGCTGGCCTGGAACTCACTATGCACACAAGACTGGCCTCAAATACACAGAACTGCCTGCCTCAGCCTCCTGGTGCTGGGATTTAAAGTGTGGGCTACAAGGGCCAGCATTTTCTTTAAGATTAACTTATCTCAGCTGAGCAGTAGCGGTGCACACCTTTAATCACAGCAGAGGCAAGTGGATATCTGTAAATTCCAGGGTAGCCTGGTCTACAGAGTGAGTTCCAGGACAGGCAGGACTACACAGAGAAACCCTGTCTTAAAAAGCAAACAAACAAAGATTTACTTAGTTTATATTATGAGTGTTTCGTCTATTCCTGTGTCTGGTACCCTCAGAAGCCAGAAGAGGGATCAGATTTCCTGGAATTAGAGTTGTAGATAGTTGTGAATCTCTCTGTGGATGCTGGGATCTGAACCTGGATCCTCTATAAGTGCAGCCAGTGCTCTAACCTGCTGAGCCATCTCTCCAGCTCCTTCTCTTTATTTTTATATTTTTAAAGTATATATGCATGTATATTAGTGTGTATTAGTGCTCTATTTGCATGTATGTCTACATGACAGAAGAGGGCATCAGATTCCATTACAGATGGTTATGAGCTACCATCTGGTTGCTGGAAATGAACTCGGGACCATTGGGAGAGCAACCAGTGCTCTTAAATTCTGAGCCATCTCTCTAGCCCTTTTATTACATTTTAAGTAATTAATTAAATAACTTTGAGACAGAATCCCATGTTGCCCAGGCTAGCCTCAAGCTTAGTATATAGACCAGGATGACCTTGAACTTTTTTTTTGTTTGTTTGTTTTTTCAAGACAGGGTTTCTCTGTGTAGCTCTTGGCTGTCCTGGAACTCACTCTGTAGACCAGGCTGGCCTTGAACTCAGAAATCCACTTGCCTCTGTAGCCCTTGGCTGTCCTGGAACTCACTCTGTAGACCAGGCTAGTCTTGAACTCAGAAATCCACTTGCCTCTGCCTCTCAAGTGCTGGGATTAAAGGCGTGCGCCACCATTGCCCAGCTGACATTGAACTATTGATTCTTCTACTTCCACCTCCCACTGTTAACTTTGGGCACACACACTGTCTTACCTAGTTTATACAATACCAAGATTTGAACCATAGCTTCCCGAAAGGCAAATGCTCAACCAACTGAGCTACATGCTCAACCCTTATTCATTTATTCATAACAAGATCTCATTTGGCCCAGGCTGGCCTAAAATTCTCAAAGAGAGGATGATATTGAACCCCTGATCTTCCTGCTTCCATCTCCAAATGCTGGGACTGCAGCCACTCACCCATCCCCAACTCTTCTTAAGCAGACTGCTTATCACCTGGGTGACAGTCTCCATGGAGCAGGGCAGAAGGCTGACCATCTCTTTGAGCTCTATAAGGCCTGGTTCAGGACTCTGAAAGTTTCTAGTCCGAATCAGCCTTGCCTGAGAGCTCAGAGCCAAAAGTGTATGAGTGGAAACAGGCATGGCTCAGATCCAGGGTCAAAGGCACGGAGCACTGAAGGAGACATCGCTTCTGTCCCTGGACCTCTGTTGCCAGGAGGAATAGAGTAGACTCCCAGCTCCATTGGCTGACATCACAGAACAGAACCCCTCTACAACCAGCCACCCATCTAGTTCTTTGACAGTTAAAGGTAAGAATGCTCAATATACTAGACTCCTGTCACTCAGCCATGGCTATGGTCACTAGCAGTGGGGCAGATCCTGATCCTGTAGGGTACTTGTGTTTGAGAGTCGAGGGCCCTGACAGAATAAAGACAACAGAAAAGACAGGCAGGGAATTCAGGGCAAGTGGAGACCCAACACCACAGCGGCAGCCCAAGACCCCAGCTAAGAACTAGATCTGGCTTCACCAACCTGACCTGCAAACTTTGCCCCATGGTCTGTCCCTGAAACTCACCTCCTGCATTCCCTCTGCAAAAGCTGTATTTCTTCTGAGGTCCGCCTAGGGCCCCAGTCATCCTGATCCATGAACTGATTTTCATATACCTCGGTGTCCCTGAGGAGGTAAGAGTCGGATCTCAGGGTTTGGAGGCCAGCTGTGTGTTCCTAGCCTGAGACCCAGCCCCATCAGTCACGTAAGGACTTTCCTGCAGTTCAGCCCAAAGCCTAATCCTAGCAGAGGTTTGGTCTTAGGTGGAGGTTGCCTTTCACGTCCCTCAATAATACCCACTCACTCACAGACACACCATTCAGGCAGCCTTACGTCGTCTCATCATCTTTGGGCTCAGTATTCAGAAGCGTGAACAGGAATGTGACAGTGGGTTCCGGCTGCACGTCCAGTGTTGGCTCTGAAGATGGCTTTGCAGAGAAGGTGCCTTGTTGACTGAAATTGCACGAGGCTTCCAGCCCAAAAGCCTAGCCCTCCTTCCCCTTCTTGCTCTGTCCACCTCTCTTCTCTACAGGGATTGGATCTCTGTACCCCTCAGCTTCCGGGAAGGAAGCAGTGGAAAGGACCGAGCAAAGGAATGAGATTTGTTTCCCAGAGGATTTGTTTCCCAGCTGCTGAGGACCCAAGATGCTCCACAACGAGGAGTCTGAGGATGAGGAATACAAGTCTTGGCCCAGGCTAAGAAAGAATTTCTGCAGCCTGCCTATCTCCCTTGTCTTCTGGGTCTGAATTCCCTTTTTAGGGTCAACAGTAGATGGGGGAGCCCCCAGGGCTTTGCTGTCACCTCCACATTAGAATCCCTGGAGTCCTCAGGATCCCTGGAGTCCTTAGGTTCTTCTGGCTGTGGCTCAGCAGGCTGCATGGCTGTTTTCAAGACCTGCTTGGAGTGGGCACTCTGCCTGCCTGCGGAAGACTGAGGGAGACACAGACCTGGTTGGTGATCTACTTCCCCCATCCCATTTGCTTGCCTTTTCTAACAAGCTTGGTTTTCTTGGTATAGTAATTGATCTCAGTAGTAACGGTCTAGAGCCTATTACCAGCAATATTCAGCAAGCCAGAGCCGCCAGAGCTAGTGCTGCCAGACCAAAGCCCAGCCCAGATGGTAAAGCCCTCAGCAAGTATACTTTGGGATGCCCAGTGTTGATGGTAAATATTGTCACCTTGACAATCTACAATCACCTAGGAGACAAACCTCCTGGCCTGCCTGTGAAGAAGTTCCTAGAGTGGTTAGCTGAGGAGGAAGACCCCTCTTAGAGGATACTCTCTCTGGTCCATGGGCGAGTCTTACACAGAATGAAAAGCACAAAGAGGACCAAGCACGGGTACTCATCTCTCCCTGCATCTCAAATGCTATACGACCAGAGTCCTCAAGGCCTTGCTCCCTGAGAGATGGAGTATACCCTCAGACTGTGAGACAAGATAAATGCGTCTTTACTGAGCTATTTTGTCATAAAAAAAGGAATTAATACACCCAATTTTCAGTGTTTAAAAAAACTTTATTACCACCGTGAGTGAAGGCAAGTGCATGTGTATGTGGTCTGCATATGGAGATCAGAAGACAATTTTCAGAAATCTGTTCTTTTCTTCCACTATTGACTTCAAGGAACAAACTTGGAGTTGTTAAAGGCTCGTTTGGTTGAGGTTTTTACACCTTAAGTCATCTCCAGAGTATAAATTCAATAACACCCCAAAAGTGAATATTTTAGGTATAGCTGTAGTCTTAGTACTTAGAAATGGAGGCAGGAGAATAAAGAATTGAAGGCCACCTTTCAGGTAAATAACAATGCAAAGGCCAGCCTGGGTTACATGAAACTCTATCTGGAAAAACAGACAACAAAATACTAAACAAAGCGCTGTTTATAATGGAAGGACTTAAGCGCCATCTTTGCCCTGCTTTTCAGTGCATACCTCCTCCTCTCTCCCAGCCCTTGTGGGTTTGTTGGATGGTTGGTTTTTTGGTTTTGTTTTTTTGAAGGGAGGTACCTGGCAGAATTCTGCTCACCTGAAGCTTTAGTAAAAATCACCAGATAGCTGGGCAGTGGTGGCACACGCCTTTAATCCCAGCCAGAACTATATAGAGAAACCCTGTCTCAAAAAAACCAACAAAATGCTGGGTGGTGGTAGTGTATGCCTTTAATCCCAGCACTTGGGAGGCAGAGGCAGGAGGATTTCTGAGTTCAAGGCTTACCTGGTCTACAGAGTGAGTTCCAGGACAGCCAAGGGCTATACAGAGAAACCCTGTCTCCTGTCTCAGAAAAAAAAAAAAAAAAAAAAAATCAGGAAGGAAGGGAAGGATGGAGGGATGAGGGAGGGAGGAAGGGATGAAGAAAGGCAGGCAGGAGGGAGGGAGAGAGGGATGAAGGCAGGCAGGCAGGCAGACAGCCAGGCAGGCAGACAGCCAGGGCATTTCAATTTCATTTGAATCATTTCATGTAAGTGGTACTGGAGACAAAACCTAAAGGCCCACGTGTGTTAGGTAGGCACTCTACCTCTGAGCTCCAGCCCTCAAAGGATTTCCTAGCACATAAACACACCTCAAACATGCAGCAGTGCAGGGGTACACTTAACACTACAAAGGTCTTTGTTCTTGTCTTTGGGATGGAAATAAAGCATCAAGTCACAAGTCTGAAGCTACCTGTTACCCCTGTTCTCCCTTTCTTTCTGTTTAAAAAAGATTTTATTTAATATATGTAAGCTGTCTTCAGATACATTAGAAAGACATCGGATCCCATTACAGATGGTTGTGAGCCACCATGTGGTTGCTGGGAATTGAACTAGAGACCTCTAGAAGAGCAATCAATTCTCTTAACCGCTGAGCCATCTTTCCAGCCCCCTTTTTTTTTTTAAAGATTTACTTATTTTATGTATAAGTCTCCCTTCTTTCAGTACTGTTAAAATGGTACCCGTGAATGGGCTGGCTGATCTCTCAAGAGCATCAACACTATTAAAGAGGGACTAAGCCAGGTCCTTACAGGACCAAGCTCCCTCAGTGTCCAGCTGTTGTTTTGTTGCTGTTGTTTTGTTTTTCCAAGAATTTTTCTGTGTAGCCTTGAACTCAGAAATCTGTCTGCCTCTACCTCTCTAGTGCTGGGATTAAAGGCATGCGCTTACCACAGCCTGGGTGTTTTGTTTTATAAGAGAAGATTACCCTACATAGCTCTGCCTGACCTGAACTATGAAGATCAGGCTGTCCTGGGACCCAGAGGTCCAATTGCCTCTGCCTCCCTAGTGTTGGGATTAAAGGCGTGCACCACCACATCTGGCCAGTGTCCTTTTAAATTATGATAACGCAGATGTACTTTAAGCATGCAGCATGATGGTGGGGCAAAGGAGAGATGACTCAGTTAATAAAGTGCTTAACTATGCAAGCATAAGGATCTGAATTCAGATCCCCAGCGCAAACACAGAAGTCAGATGTGGTAGCGTGTATCTGTAACCCTAGAGCCAGGGAAGGGGTAAGAGCCAGTCTAGCTGAGACTAGTACTCTAGGTTCAGTAAAAGCTCTAGAGAAAACATAATGGCCCAGGTTTCACCAGAGGATGAGCTGGACACATCTACACAACAGACCTAGGAATCCCATATCTTTGGTCAGCTTCTCAGGGGGGCCACATCCAGGAGGGGCTATTATACCCAGGCTACAGGCTCCTCCATTGGATGGAGCCTGAGGAAAAGGGAAACAGAGCTAGCTGTAGTTGACTCCATATACCTCCCCTGGGAACGAGTGCTTAGCAGCCTTACTCAGATCCAAGTTCTTCCCTCCTGAGACAGGAGGGCTTGGGCCTTCATTCCAGGAAGCCCTAGCTTGGAAGAAGAAAGTGAGAGGAGAGCCACTGGAAGGAGGCCAGGCCAGCAGCTTGTACAGGTGATACAGCCCAAACATGGCGTCTAGGGCTTCATAGCAGTGGCTCTGTCTGCAACCAAATAAAAACAGTCTACAAACAGGAAGAAATTTCTAAAAAGTTTATTTAAAATTAAGCTACCTTTCCCTTAGGCTGCATATTAGTTCCTCAAAGGCAGATAGGTCTGTAGTGATGGTAGCAATTTAGCATGATTCAGCTGGAGCTCCACAGGAATAGGCGAGGACAAATCCTGCAGGAGTGTTCCACTAAAACCACCTTGGTATAACAACTGCTTACTTGAGTTCTCATTCCCCACAGCTTCTATTCCCATGAATTTGTAAATGTTGGAAGTCCAATGGCCTTTAAACCATAGCTTTTACCATGATTGAGAGGAGGTGGTAGGCAAGAGAGAACCCCAGAAACCATGATACATCCATTTTTGTTCCTAGCAACCCCCAGGAATGGTCTCATGTGAGGACAATAATTTTAAGCTCACAGCAAAAGCTGCTGTCAGTGCTCCAGCTGTCTAGCAGGTGAGAGATGAGGTGACATGATGTCCAGAGCTGAGGCCACGCAGCTTATATTTAAAGAAACAGATATGGGCGAGGAAAGAGGTCAAGGCAGAGACTATAAATCTTACATTGGTGCATCTGAGGCCCACACTATCAAGTGCACCCACTTTGCTGTAAGCAGCAGTACCCCATTCACCAGTGTCAACAAGCAGAGCACAGACCCAGACCAGTTCCTACACAAGCCACTGTGTTAAAAACACATTATGCCTCCCTTCTTTCATATCCTGGACTCCAAAGACTCAATGTCCAGGTCAATGTCCTCAAGCATTTAGCTGTCTCCCTGGCCTTTGAGTTCTCTCAATTCTACAGAACCAAAGCAGAACACAAAAGCTCTTTACTGGTTGGTGGCTGGATACACCAGCAAAGACAGCCCATGGCTAAACCCGTTCATGATAGTTCCAGCTCAAAGCAGAAGTAGCTTCTCATCCCAAAACTGAAGAGGTAGAAAGTCCAGGGTAAATAGACACAGTATAACAAAGGGCCAGCAACACCTTTCTGGGTAACAAGGCTAGTGAAGAGGACCCCATATATCCTGCTCTACTCAAAGGGCACTATGTACAGGAAGAGGGAAGGGCCAGCCAGGCCCCCCAGTGACTGGCAGCCCAGTTCATCTCATTCAATCAGAAGATCAAACTGCTCAGCAGCTTCAAACTCAGCGTTCATGGCCATAGCCCACTTATCCAGCTCTGATTTCTGGTGGAAAGAAATGAGGGCACATGAGTGGGAAGAGCAGCCATGCTGGCCAGAGCGCACTACCCACCCCCTCAGGCATTGTCATCCCTTAAGAGCTAAAGGAATCTGGCCCCGCACACCCCTGCTTGCTCACTCACCGAGATCTCAGGAACCTTCTTCTTTCGTTTCTCTTTCACAACTGGGGGAGAGATTCCAGGGAGTGTTCTATCCGGAACCAAATGCTTTGCAGGTACCTTTGGGGTCTTGATTAACTTTGAACACAGGACAGGTGAGACTCCAGGCAAGTCGTCAGGTCCCTCAAAGCCAAAGGATTGGCGGCCAGGGGTGGAGGTTGAGGCACAACTAAGATTCTGTAGCCGACTATATGACCGCCTGACTTTCTGAGACATTTCCAGGTCTCTGGTGTCCAGCTCCGTTTCTCCAGAGATAGACTCAACATTCTGAGTGTACAGCACGGGGGTGCTGGAGGGAGTACCAGGGACACTACACGTCTTGAAGAGGTCCTCTTTAGTGGGAGCCTTGAGCGGAGGGTTGTTTTCTTTTTCCAAAATAAAAGAGATCTGTATCAGGACAGGAGAGAAGTCTTGTCAGCTAGGGGATTCAGGATGGAAAGACTGCCTAGGACACACAGGATTTCTACTGTTTCTTTGTACTTCATGTTGTAGGGCTGGAGTGCAGGACCTTGTCCAAGTTCAGCAAACACTGTGCTGGGAAGCTCCATCCCCAGCCCATGATAGATTTTAAGCAACAAACACAGTCACTGAACACATGCCTACAATGCACAAGTCCCAGATTCTATGCCCACCTGTTAGGAAGAAAGAGAGAATCATATTGTCCCCGAGGAGTTGTACTTGTGTTGCTGATGTCACCAGGTGTACCTGGTATATAGCTACCACTTGTTAGCTGACCTGAAGCCTCAGCAGATCTAAACTGGCTTGATGGCCTGCTAATTACTTTGCCTGCATCCAGGCCATCTGATACGTAACTGCTAAAGATTTTTCAAAACTGTTCATTTGGCCAAGTACCTATTGGTGACCTGTCCTATACCAGAGACTGTTTTGGGTACTGTGAATATATCAAGGAAACCAAAAAGCCACTGGCATTTCAGTGCTCCCATTGTAGCATTAAGAACACAATGAGGGGACTGGAGAGATGGCTCAGCGGTTAAGAGCACTGACTGCTCTTCCAGAGGTCCTGAGTTCAATTCCCAGCAACCACATGGTGGCTCACAACCATCTGTAATGGGATCTGATGCCCTCTTTTGGTGTGTCTGAAAACAGGTACAGTGTATTTATATAAATAAATAAATCTTTAAAAAAATATTGGGGGCTGGTGAGATGGCTCAGCAGGTAAGAGCACTGACTGCTCTTCCGAAGGTCCTGAGTTCAAATCCCAGCAACCACATAGTAGTTTACAACCACCTGTAGTGAGATCTGACGCCGTCTTCTGGTGTGTCTAAGACAGCTACAGTGTACTTAGTTATAATAATAAATCTTAAAAAAACAAAACAAAAAACCCACAATGAGGAAGACTGGGGTTAAAAGGCAGAATAAACTGGGCGGTGGCAGTGGTGGCGCATGCCTTTATCCTCGCACTTGGGGGGCAGAGGCAGGCAGATCTCTGAGTTACAGTCCAGCTAGAACTGCAGAACAAAACTCGGGGGCAGGTTGGGATTGTAGTCTCACTGAGGAGACACGAGCTATGGTTTGAAGGTGTGGTGTAGAGTTGTGTGGACACTGGAGTAACTATGTTCTAGGTGAAGGGCGGGAAGAGGAGAGACAAAAGCCTTGAGGACAAGGTGTTTCAGTCAGGGTCAAGGAACAAATGGGTAGTGTGTCTGAGGTTAGGGATAACGATCTAGAAACTGAAGATGAAGATCCAGCAGAGTGGTGTCACAGTACACTGCAATGCTACCTTTATGTATATGCCATCACAGGGCTTTGACCCAAGGCCAGGGGAGCCACCACAAAGCTATCAAGAGCAAAAGCTCAGCCTGACATAGGTACTTGAGGCTAATGTACTAGTTACTCACACCCCTGCTCCGTTCAAATAGTCCCTCCTCAGGGAGGCTGTTCATACCTGAGATCCAGCCCAGCCTTTCATCTGCATTATGCTATCATAGTACTCTTTCACAATGCAGCTATCAGAAGCTGGCCTGCTAATTGAGTCATACCATCCAGACAGGCAAGCCTGAGGATCAGGGCACCAACTGTCTGGATCACTGGCAGTGCCCAACACATATAGCAGAATCCTGCACACTGGAGGCTCACTGAATTAATGGACATGAAACTTGGCACCTACTTTGCCAGAGCTGAGACCTATTAAAATAGTAAAAGGACAAATTCAGGGGCATTGTGCTCTAATACAAGGAAGGTATCAAGAGATTTCCTGGCCATACGATCTGGAGAATCTGAAGATTTTTGTTCTGAAGCCCTGGCTGGCCTGCATCTCAGAGAGCTGCCTGGCTCTGCCTCCCAAGTGCGAGGATAAAGGTGTGTGACACCATCACTGCCACCACCCAGCTTATTCTGCTTTTTAACCTCCCAGTTTTCCTCATTGTGTTTTTTTTTTTTTTTGGGGGGGGGGGGGGGGGGGGGGGGGAGACAGAGTTTCTCTGTGTAGCCCTGGCTGTCCTCGAACTCAGAAATTCACCTGCCTCTGCCTCCCAAGTGCTGGGATTAAAGGCGTGTACCACCACCGCCCGGCCTCATTTTGTTCTTATTGCTATAATGGGAGCACTAAATTAATAATGGGATGCCAAGCAGAAGAGGGATTGCCCCTGACCACTACTTCCATCCTCTGTAGCCAAAGTCAGCAGACTTTTATTTTTGAGACAGAGTCTCTATATGTAGAGCAGGCTGGCCTTGAATACAGAAGTTCCTACTCTGAAGGTCATGTTTAAGGGGAAAGACATCAAACATGTAAGTAAGTACCAGACTAGATGTTGATAAAGACACTGGAGAGAAATGTGTCATTGGTGGCAATGGAGTGATCAGGAGGACATCTGGGAGGAGATGTGATAGGACACTCATCCCACCATCATCTTACTTGGGCCCTCACCATCTTAATCTCCCCCTTGGTCCTAGGACTCTAATGAAATCATTTATAGAGAAACCTTTCTAGAACACTTCATCTTTATTATGGCAGTACTTTAGTTAAAAGCTGGTTGGGAAGCTAAGCTTGGTGGTCCACGCCTTTAATCCTAGCACTAGTTTGAGGCCTACCTGGTCTCCAAAGCAAGTTCTAGGACATGGCTGTTACCTAGAAAAACATTGTCTTGAACTCCCCGCTACCTCCTAAAAAAGATGAGTGGGATTATCTCATCAGCAGGATACCTGCTTAGTATGGATCTTGGACTGACTGTGTCCCGGCATTGATCTCCAGCAGCACACACATCAGAATAACAAATCAAACTGGCACTTTGCCTCACATTTGTAATCCCCAGCACACTGAGACCGAGGAAGGAAGGCACCCTTGAGTTCAAGGCCAGCGTGTTACTCAAAGAGTACCAAAGCCAGTCAGAGAGCAACACAACTCTGTTCAGAGAACAAAATATCGTTGGGTGTGCACCTGTAATTTCGGCACTTGGGAGACTGAAAGTCAGGAATTCAAAACCAGCTTTAAGCACATACTAAATTCAGGGCCAGGCTTAGCCATGTATAACCCTGGCTGTCCTGGAACTCACTCTGTAGACCAGGCTAGCCTATCGTCTCAAAAGAGATCTGTCTGCCTTTGCCTTCTGAGTGCTGGGATAAAAGGTGTGCACCACCACCACCCAGCGTCTTTTACATCATGTGTGCATGTGTTCATGCAGGTGAGAAGAGGGCACTGGATACTCTCAAACTGAAGCTATAAGTGTTTAGGATCAATGTGATGAAATCTGAAAACTGCTCTTACCCAGAGCCATCTTTCTAGTCCCTAAACATTAATTCATTCTACAACCATAAATAAATGCTGAGCAAAACAAACTTTTTGTTTTGTTTTGAGATAGGGTTTTTTTGTGTGTGTGTGTGTGTAGTCCTGTCTGTCCTATCTGTCCTCACACCCAGAGATCCGCCTGCCTCTGCCTCCCAAGTCTTGGGATCAAAGGCGTGCGCCACCACCGCCACCTGGTGGCAAAACAGTTTACAGTAGTTAAGGCATAACTTTTTAAGAAAAATAGTGAAAATGCTCAGAGCATAAAGAACTAAAAATGGGGGAAGGCGAGATGGCTCAGCGGTTAAGGGCTCTAACTTCTCTTCCAAAGGCCCTGAGTTCAAATCCCAGCAACCACAAGGTGGCTCACAACCATTCATAATGGGATCTGACGCCCTCTTCTGGGGTATCTAAAGTACGCTACAGCGTACTTCCGTATAATAAATAAATCAAAAAAAAAAACCAAAAACAAACAAACAAACAAAAGAACCAAAAAAACAAAACTAAACTAAAAATGAATGGCACCCACAGGCAGGAAACAAGAATGCAATCACAGCAGGGCAGTGGTGGCGCACGCCTTTAATCCCAAAGGCAGTCAATTTCTGCCTACAGACTGCATTCCAGGACAGCCAGGACTATACAGAGAAACCCTGTCTTGAAAAAACCAAACAAGAATGTAATACCAGCCAGCACTGGTAGCTTGACCATCTCTAATACTTGATCTATCTGCAGGGACTGATGCAGGTAGGTCTCGGTGAATTTGAGGCCAGTCTGTCTACGGTAACTTCCAGTTCAGGAAACAGTATTACACAGTGAGACCTGAACTGACAAGCCATGAAGTTGGTTAGAGGTGAATGTTTAGTATGCCTGCCCTCTAAGGCAAACGAATTAAATCCTACACAAATAAACAGATGGAACTGAACTCACCCTAGGACTCCTGCGAAGTGTGTGGACATCTGGGACCTGTAGGGATAACATCAACCGATCAATTGATAGCTAAACCCAGTTTTGACATCTCACTCCCAAATTCCTCTCTCAGCCCTTCACCTCTACTGCATGCGCTACGATCTTTTTCAAGACGATGGCCTTTCTGACTGGAGCAGCTGGAGTTGCCTGAAGGAAAAAAAAAAGTAGTATTATCCATGAGCTTTTCACTAATCCAAAGCCCTCTAGGTCAGTGTAAAAGTAATTGGGGGGGGGGGGTGCGCTAAGAAAAGTTTTTCTCACCTTCTACTCAAGAATTTTCAGGCTCTGAGCCTGGTTCTAAGTTTGTTATTTTGTGTAAGCTCTTGTCCAATGTTGAGCACCAACTGTAGAAGCATTGGGTGGGGGTTCTTTGACCCCTTTGCTCCCAAATAACTACAGGGCATTTCTTCCTCCTCAATTCCCCTCCTATCTCCTGAGTAAATAACACAGAGGTATTATTAAAAGGCTGTTCGCACTATGTTGGGCAGTTCTGAGCTACTCTACCCATCTCAGGTTGCCTATCTCCCAACCACATGATCCTTTACCTGCATCTGAGTCTTTCCCTAACTCACTCTGGTCCAGGACTCTGGTCCTCGTGACTGCTCTCTCCCCCTTTCTCGACCTTATAGTGAAACCACCTGAGCCAGGCAGTGGGGGCGCACACCTTTAATCCCAGCACTTGGGAGGCAGAGGTAGGCGGATTTCTGAGTTCGAGGCCAGCCTGGTCTACAGAGTAAGTTCCAGGATAGCCAAGGCTACACAGAGAAACCCTGTCGGGGGGCGAGGGAGGGGGCGGAGAAACCACCACCTGCTCCATCTGCAACTCTCCCTCTCCCACTTCTCTCACCCTGGACTCTTTGAGACTCATCACTGGGCTCTGATGTCCCGCCTCCTCGGTCCTCTCCTGCCCACCCATAGGCTGATCAGCTCCTTATCAGAGGTGATAGAAAACAGTGAGCCCGGAAATGCTAGCTAGCCTGACTACAGATACCTGGGCATAGAAATTAATATCTGAATACGCAGTGCACAAAACCAAACCCGAACACCTAAGGAACTAGGAACTCACCCTTGGCCAGACTTCAGGGAACGTGTTCGGGAGATCTGAGCCAGATTTCCGCTTGGACGACTTCGAAGGCTTAGTAAGTGGAGTCCTGAGCCCTGGAAAGTAAAACACGTTTAATGATGAGCAAAACTTTGCTCGAAGAAAAGACAACAACCAAAGGAACAAGATGCTTGACGAGTTAGGAAAAGCAAAAGTCTTTTCCAGCTACTCCTCTGGGGCGTCTTCCACCGGGAGCCAAGTTTTGTTCCCCAAACAACGCGGCCCCACTGCTCCCGCGCTCACCAGACCGCTGGGCGGCCCCTCCAGATCGTGTTCGCCGCTCCGACATGTCTATGGTCGGGCTCAGCTCCCCCGCGGTCGCCTACTCAGGCTCGCGCCAACCGGGAACTTGTAGCTTCAAACGTTCAAAATGCCCGCCAAGCTAGCGAGAAAGCGGAAGTGACACCAGCAAGGGGCCGACCCGTGTAATACCCGTTTGTCGTCACAGGTTTTACGTCTACCGTAAGGCAGAGGCGTGTCCTGGACGCGCGGTGACGTCATCAGCGTGCGCCGCACCCGGAAGAGACGTGGCAGCAGAGGGATAATCAGGCCCGATCCGAAGGGAGCGGAGCTGCAGCTACCGGAGTTGGTGAGCTCAGTCCCGGCCTTCCGCGCTTTCCACTACGGTACGCACCCATCGCGACCAGCATCGCGTAGGTTCGCTGACACCCAGAATATGGTCTGCCATCTGGGGGCGGGTTAAGAGGGGGTGGGGTCTTGGGGGCGGGGCTGGTGGTATTGGCGTAGTGAGCGATCTCCGGCCTGGGTCTTGGTGGAATGAAGGATCGGTCGTTTGTGGGACGATCTGTACAGGGGACGTGGCTTTACCTTTGCTGAGGCAGTATGCTAGAATCTGGTGTTGGGACTGATGTGGGACAGGACTGTGAGATTAAAAAGAAGAAATGAACTAGGTTGGTGAGAACAAAGTGGCCTCTACCAGAATCTGGCGTTCTGCTAACTGATTTCCCCTCCCTAGGAACGGTCATGGGACTTTGCAAGTGCCCCAAGAGGAAGGTGACGAACCTGTTCTGCTTCGAGCACCGAGTTAACGTCTGCGAGCACTGCCTGGTAGCCAATCATGCCAAGGTGGGACATTTAGAGCAGTGTCTGAAGGGTGGGTGGGCAGATAAGATTGCCTACTTCCAAATCCATGAGGGGCCCTATGCTAGACTGTAAGCTCCACAAGTAAGGCCATGGTGTATGATGCTTTCTGTTATGCCTTCAGTAGCTCCTCAATAAATGGTCATTGACTGAACAAGTGAAATGAGTTTGATGAGAGAAACAAGGCACTTGGGCCTTGGAGTGGTGTGTTCATTGCGGAGCCTGGGGCACCAGTTGTGACATCTCTCTCCCACTCCAGTGCATCGTGCAGTCCTACTTGCAGTGGCTACAAGATAGTGACTACAACCCCAATTGCCGCCTGTGCAACACACCCCTGGCCAGTCGGGAGACCACCCGTCTTGTCTGCTATGGTGAGGCCTGGGAAGGGATCGGGGCAGCCCCAGGATCCAGCTTGGAGATTGGTTTGATAGCACCCTTCAAGCAGCAAGACACTGAGTCCCTCAAGCTTGGAGGGCAGAGCCTCAGATCCTGATTCTTTTAGGTACTGCCCTGTTTTATAAGCCATGAGCTGTGGCTATGAGCAAGATCCACTTTAGGGAACATTACTGACTCGGAGACTGCACGCAGAGGAAGCTATCCACGTTACAGTCAGCCAGGAGTCAATAGTCACAGCCTAGTATAAAAAAAGCCTTAGCTTAAGTTTTTCAAGGTGCTGGTCCAAAAGGGGGCAGCTTCGCCTGAATTTCTCCATGTAAAGTTACCTGTCCACTCATACAGATATATACTTTGATTAGTACTTGTGGGTGAGTAGATGGGCAATGAGTGTATATGAGTACATATCCCATGGGATGCATGATGAAATGAAGTGGGGGATTGAGTGTTAGGGGACATGCGTGTACAGATGTGTACATCTTACATGTATGACTAGTGTACATTGAGGGAGTGGCTCTTGAGTTTGCACATGTGTATTTGTGCCTCTGGATATCTGCACGTATCTGTGTCTGGGACGCTTGCCTGAACGTGTTCTTATTTGTAGTCTTTTTTGAGACTGGGATTTTATGGGGCTGACCTTGAGATCTTAATACTCCTGCCTTCACCTCCCAAGTGCTAGGATTATAGGCACTGCCACCACACCCAGCCTGAAACTATTGTTGTGTAGTCCTTAGCCCAAGGAGTATGATGACCGTAGGCCATAGAAGACTCTTGAAAGGTAGAAGGGATTACCTTCCCAGTCACACCTTCTCATGGGCTGGCCAAGTTGGTAGACTCTACCTTGATTTGGTTCAATAGCATTAGCAAGAAGCCTTAGGGATCTGGAGTGGGGAGAAAAGGAACAGCCCCAGGCATCTACATATAGGTCCAAAATTCATTCCTGCAGTAAGGGAATGGTACGGGGGTATGGGACTGCTAGGCCAAGGATAAGAGCTCAAAGAATTACCTCTCATGTCTGTCCTTTCTTATTTCATGGGTCCTAAGATCTCTTTCACTGGGCCTGTATCAATGAACGCGCTGCCCAGCTACCACGAAACACAGCACCTGCAGGCTACCAGTGCCCCAGCTGTAACGGCCCCATCTTCCCCCCAGCCAACCTCGCTGGCCCAGTGGCTTCAGCACTGAGAGAAAAGCTAGCCACAGTCAACTGGGCCCGGGCAGGACTGGGCCTCCCTCTGGTGAGAGTCTGTCTGTCTGTCTGTCTGACCATCTGTCTGTGCTGGCCTCTCCTGAGGCAGATCGGATGGGTTAGCAGCAGGATGGGCAGACTGCTGACTGAGATTCCTTTCTGCAGATCGATGAGGTGATAAGCCCAGAGCCCGAGCCCCTCAATTCCTCAGACTTCTCTGACTGGTCCAGCTTTAATGGTAAGTGGTGGCCTCCATCTGCTGTCTGAACCTCGCCTCCCTGCTCCACTGAGATCTCTCTCTTTCCACAGCCACCACCACCCCTGTGCAAGAGGAGAGAGACAGCACTCCCGCTGCGCCTGCTTTCTATAGCCAGGCTCCCCGCCCTCCTCCTTCCCCAAGCCGTCCTGAGCAGCACACAGTCATACACATGGGTAGTACTGAAGCCCTGACACACGGTGAGCTGGGGAATTTTCCTAGTCAGAGACTAGAAAACAGTGGATGATTTGGGTGGAGTGAGCTCAGGAGCCGCATGTGGGACGGCTCTTCCTCACTTCAAGGTCAGATATTGCGTCCCCACAATTCTTAAGATACTCTGTTAGGTTGGGGAGGGCAGGAGGTCCTTCATTACCACCTCCACCCATGCCATAGGCTCATTTGTCTGAGCCTGTTAATGTTGGTGTCGCTGTCTCTACAGCCCCACGGAAAGTATATGACACACGGGATGATGACCGGACAGCAGGCATTCATGGGGACTGTGATGATGACAAATATCGCCGCCGGCCTGCTCTGGGCTGGCTGGCCCAACTGCTCAGGTACACAGAGACACAAGGGTGGGATGTCAGAAAGGAGAGGCCCCACGATGGACAATCTGATGACAGTGGAACTTGTTCTGGGGCCATAGTGAGGCCCTGGCTTGACAGGCAGCTTTATTGTGTTGTGTACTCCCAGGGACTCTGCCTTTTCCTCCTATAGGAGGTTTGGATTTGGGCTCTGAGGCTCCTTTCTGCTGTGATGCCACCTGATTTTTCTAAGTGTCCCTCATGTTTAACATATTCAGGCTTCCAGGATGATTTGTGTCCCACTAATTCAAGCTTCATAATAACTCAATATGATGGCGAATACAGGAGTACAGGGTGACCAGTCCCAGTCCACAAAGGTAGTGACTAAGGCTTCTCTCTGTGCCAGGGCAGGGACCCAGGGCCTGACCTGACTTTTCTCTCATTCCTCTTAGGAGCCGGGCTGGGTCCCGGAAGCGGCCACTGACTCTGCTCCAGCGGGCAGGGCTGCTGCTCCTGTTGGGGCTGCTGGGCTTCCTGGCACTCCTCGCCCTTATGTCTCGACTCGGCCGGGCTGCAGCAGACAGTGATCCCAATCTGGACCCGCTCATGAACCCTCACATCCGTGTAGGTCCTTCCTGAGCCTGCTCGTGTTTGGGCCAGCTTAGGACCTGGAGTCCTAGGGAGAGAAGGTGGGAAGGCTTGAGGGCTTTTCTCTACTCTCCCTCAGTCCTGAGACACTAAGATCCCCTGGGGCCAAGTCTGTTGGAGGCTGAGGCGTCAAGGCCAGGTGTGTAGCCCTTTTGATCAAATTGGTCTTCACCCGCTTGCCCCTGGGTCTCCACCCTTCAACTGCAACCCTCAAAGGAGCAGACAGGTGCAAATAAACAGCAGACTTTATTAACACATCGGAAGCAGCTTTTTCCATCTCCCTTCTTAGTCCTGGCCCCAATGCCCAGGCCTCAGTGTCTCTCCTCTCGGTAATTGATGGCCAGAAACTCCAGGGACAGGCGGTTGAAGAACATGGCTCCATTGATGACTGGATAGAGGAGAGAGCCCATCAGCTCAACATTTTTGTCCCCTCCTCGACATGTCTCAGGGTTTCAAAACTCCCCCTCCTTGTACACCTCCCCACTCACTCAGGATGGTCAAAGCAAAGCATCTAAGAAACTTGTCACCAGTCATCTCTGCGTAGAGTGACCCCATGGCAGCCCAGCCGATGCTGATCACCTGGGAGAACTGGGAGACCAATCCAATGGGAGAGTGGCCCCCCCCACGACATAAGAAACACTCCCATCAGCCCCTTGATTTTCCCCAGCCAACCCTCGAGCCCCACCCCAGACCTACTATCAGTACAACCGTGTAACGGAAGCTCATGCGGTCGTAGTGGTGGATGACACAGAAATTGTGAACATCACTGGCAAAGACACCCATGTGTATGAAGAAGAGTATGAGTGCAGCTATCGTGAGCATCAGCCCTGGAGGGAAGCATAACACAGCTATGCGGTCCCGCCACCGCATCCTGGTTACAACCTGCTCTCAAGTCAGACCCAGACTTGAACAAGACTGGAACAAGTGGTCACTGTCCAGAGCCAGCAAGATCCTGCCATGCTAGGGTGTTCTGTCAGAAACAGCAGTGTATTCCAGAGTGAGGAAGGCGTTGGAGAGGGCAGGGTTCTAGAACGTAGCCTGATTCCAACAAATAGAATGTGTCTGGGTATTGAGGATGTTCCGTTGTGGAGGGATGGGCAAAATGTGCTGAGTGGCAGAGCCTGCAGTGTAAGGAAGGGACAGCAGCCCACTCCATTCAGTCCTCTTACTTTGTGGACAGCTCAGTATCCCCTCAGGGGACATTGTACAGGGAACAGGCCCGGGCTCAGAAAGGTGGACAGGCGTGTCCCACCTCCACAAGCAAGGCTTAGGCAGACAGTCATGGCCTAGATGAATAGATGAAGGCTTTTCCAAGCAAGGGAGGCTTTGGCCACACCCTAGGCTCTAGTTGGATTAGAGTTAACATGGCTTCTTACCACAAACTTCAATGAGCAGAGACAGGAAATTAAATTTCCCTTTTCTTTAGCTAGTATTCTGGGATGACTACAGACTAATCCCCCCAACCCCAGCAAATCTGCCTTCCCCCTCTCAGTTCTGGCCACCAGATTTCATAGGAAATCAGAAACAGCAAAATGTAGTCTTCCCTCTGGTCGGGTGGTCAGCCTTGTCTAAGTTCTGTGGTATTTGGTGCTTCTTGTCACCTGGGTTCTGTGCTTTTTCTTCCTTGTCTTTCTGCAGAGCTGGTTCTTATACTCCCAAGGCCCATGTATTTTTATAGCATGAAAGATAAATAGGGCCGGGCGGTGGTGGTGCACGCCTTTCATCCCAGCACTTGGGAGGCAGAGACAGATGGATTTTTCTTGAGTTTGAGGCCAGCCTAGTCTACAGAGTGAGTTCCACGACAGCCAGGCCTAAACAGAGAAACCCTGTCTCGAAAAACCAAAAAAAAAAAAAAAAAAGAAAGAAAAAAAAAAGAAAGAAAGAAAGAGAGTTTTAAAGATTATCACATTTAATTAGTACTAATTAACCTAGGGTTGGTTTTGTTTGAGACAAGGTCTCACTAGGCAGCCCTGGTTACCCTAGAACTCATTTTTGTAGACCAGGCTGGCCTCGATCTCACAGAGGTTTACCTGCTTGGATCAAAGGATTGTGCCACCATGCCCAGCTTCATTTTAGTGTGGGTGAAGCAAAGAGTGTTGGAATTACCACAATGCATATGTGATGGTCAGAGGACATCTTTCAGGAATCCACTCTTGATTGCTAAGCCATCTCTCTAGCCCTTTTGTTGTTTATTCAGCTTTTGGGGGAGTTTTCATGTAGCCCAGGCTGCTTCAAACTTAGAAAGATGACCTCGACCTCGTGCTGACCGTCTGTCCCACAATGTTCTAGGCAGGCGCACGTTGGATCCCCCAGGGTGTTACAGACAATTGTGAGCTTGGGAACTGAACCTGGATCATCAGGAAGAGCAGCAAGTGCTTTAAACTGTGAAACCATCTCTCCAGCTCAAATTCACTTTCTTAAAGCTTCATGGGCTGAAATCCTCATATGTACAGTCTCTAAATAGCCTACTGAAGTCAAGAAATTTTTTGGTCCAAGACCAAGTGAATAAATGCTTTAGGTTTTATGAGACATTTAGTCTGACAAAAGCAGCCATAAATTATAGGTTAAGAAGTGGGCTGTGGGCCGGGCAGTGGTGGCTCACGCCTTTAATCCCAGCACTTGGGAGGCAGAGGCAGGCAGATTTCTGAGTTCAAGGCCAGCCTGGTCTACAGAGTGAGTTCCAGGACAGTCAGGGCTACACAGAGAAACCCTGTCTCGAAAAACCAAAAAAAAAAAAAAAAAAAAAAAAAAAAGTGGGCTGTGGGCTGTGGGCATGGTAGCACAGACCTTTAGTCCCAGCACTCCGGAGGCAGAGGCGGCCAGATCTCTGAGTTTGAGGCCTACAATAGTCTGGTCTACAATAGTGAGTTTCAAGTCAGCCAAAGTTACACAGTGAGACCCAGTCTCAAAGAGAAAGAAACAGAGAGAAAAGAAAGATGACTTGTGATGAAGGATGTGTACTGCTCTAGTACTTTGGTCCCCAGCATCATGATGGACAGCTTACACAAACTAGCTGTAACTACAGCTCTGAGGTATCCAACACTTTTCTGGCCCCTGACCTCTGCACACACAAATACACATAATTAAAAACAAATACTGGGGGCTGGACAGATGGCAAGTTAATTTTAATACCATTCAGAACTGTTTTTAGCTGGGCAGTGGAGCTGGTGACAGTGGTATCACATGCCTTTAGTCCCAATACTTGGGAGGTAGAGACAGGCAGATGTCCACACTAGCTTGGCCTACAGGACCAGTTCCAGGGCTAAACAGAGAAACCTTGTTTTGAAAAAAACAATAAGAAGGATACCATTTAGATTTTTTTCTTTTAAATCCTGGTTTTCAAATAAAAACAGATGGTAGTCAGTGTTTGGTCTGCTGAAACTCCTGGCAGCCCAGCACCCTATCAGTCTATGCTCGGTAACGTTTACAGTATATCATTAGTAAAGTCTCATTTTCTTCTATTTAACTCAGCATATACCGATCTGACCTCATTCCCTCCTCTCATAAGAGCTTCGTCTCTTTGCCTATAACTTTAAAACTTACGAATTATCCTCAATCCCAACTGCTCACGTATCACATTCCACCAACTTCATAAGATTAACAGGATCTGTTCTCCAAGTAGAATTGAGTTTCTCATATTGAATGACTCCTTGGAGACAGGACCTTGGGAAACACTACGTTAAAGCCATATTGCAAGCTACTGAATGGAAGTTTAAACCTTGCAGACCCCCAGTGACGCATATCCGATCTTCCGCGAGTCTCTTTCCTGTGCTGATGCAGGATTGGGACGCCACGATTCACCCCTGTTTGTATCACAGCAAAAATCACGGAAGCTCAACGACCCGGAAACTCAGCGAAACCTCTGCGTTCCAGAAGGACAAGCGCAGGACGGAACTTTAGTCTCACATATCGTACAGCTGCAGAGGAACGTTTTACCTGAAGGACCGCCTGGTTTCAACAAGTTTATGGTCCCCGGAAGTGATTTCCTTTCTCTCTCCTGCCTCACCCCTTTGTTTTGAGGTTGGAGCTATGGCGGCCGCGGCAGCAGTGGGGTCTGGCCTAGGGTCCGGGCCTGGCGACTCCCCAGAAGGTCCCGAGGCGGACGCTCCGGAGCGTCGGCGGAAGGCTCACGGGATGCTGAAGCTTTACTACGGCCTCTCTGAGGGAGAGGCGACGGGGCACTCCGCAGGACCTGACCCTCTAGACCCAACAGATCTCAATGGGGCGCACTTCGACCCGGAAGTTTATCTGGACAAGGTGTGTGTGTGTGTGTGTGTGTGTGTGTGTGTGTGTG
>JADRCD010171657.1:0-15589 GCA_019843815.1 Montemys delectorum
TGGTCATGTCAAGCCTTCTGTGTGACCACTGAGGTGACCAACCGATCTAACTTCTTCCTGGGAATAGATGTCCAGAAAACAACCCAATTCTCATCTCAAAATTCTCAACCTAGTGACATTCCCAACCCCTACAAAAATTCCAGAGGCATGTTTTAACTTACAGGGAAACAGTACATTATGTTAATGGCTCACCTTGTGCTTTCCTCTGCTTAATAGGCAGAATGTTCTCCCACTATATGCACACAGATCTGTGTGTCTTGTGGCCAAAATTGAATGTGCTTCCTTGTTCATGTTGTCTCTTCACCTCATTCATTGACTTTGTATGCATGTGTGTTGGCCAAAGAAAGTAATCTCTCAATAAGAATAGGTTGTATTTGCCCTTCATGGAATTGTGACAAAAAATTTATACTGACATACTGCTCCTGTTACCCAAGTGATATTCCGAAAAGTATTCACCTTTTACCATAAAAGTCTTTCAAGTTAAGGGTCTTGCACTGAGCAAATTATTACACTATGTGGAGATTTGTGACGTCCTCATTTGTTTTCAGATGCAAATCATACACTTATGATTGGGTTCCTGTGAACCTGGGCTGGATTCATTTCAATTCACTGCTTCACACACCTTGTCACATTTACCATAATCACCTACATCTAGAAAATGAAGTGATAAGTTTTCAAATAGAAATATAAAAGGAAATAATACATATAAGTTTGGAGTAAAAATAAAAAGCATACACATAGAAAACAAAAACCTTCAACTCTCCTTTGTTGTCCCCTAGAGTTCATCAGCTTTTTTTCTCTTTTTAATTCCTAGGGTTGCTCACAAGTCTTTGTAGAGAAGAATCCCTTCTATGAGCCTGTACTGCTTGTTTCCTTACTGTTCACATCCCTTAGCCACACCCAGTCACAAAAAGAGCAGGAAATGTGTCTCTAGTTATAGGGTCACATGCTCAGCAACCCTCAGATTCTCAAATATAAGGAAAGGGCAGGATAACTACATACCAGAAGACAGGAAACAACAACACATATAGAGAACAAATACAGGAATAAACGATGAGGAATTTTTGAGAAAAAAAATCCAATCAACTAGGAAGAACAAACCAGAAATCCATGCAGGAATTGAGAGAAATAATCATAACTTGATTATGTTAAATGTGTTCCTATTTTATAGGTACTGATAACATATCTCACAGATTTAAAACATGAGCCTTAGACATAACAGTCCCTGAGCTTCTCAACCTCTGAGCTATAAATTAGTAGATACACATCAGCTCTGCTTGGGAAATGTCTCTTGGCAGACAGCAGAAGAACTCAGCATACAAAAAGTACTTTCCTGAGGTTTAATGTAGTAGAAGTAAAGATTGCAACAAAACCATGTGCTCTGCCAATACTTGGTGGATTCACTAATTTCCCCAAAGGCTTCCATGCTTGTTTCTCGTCAGAACAGCATGAACTCAAAAGAAGCAATATGTTACTTAAAAGCAAACACTGAGGGTCACAAAGAAATTGTTTCGTAATAAGTGACCTAAAGTTGGATTTATGAAGGACTCCACTTTGGTTAACATCACATCATGCCAGACAAATTGCCATTGTGCTTTCTGTATGATGTCTGCTATCTGTAATATGGCTTCAGTTGGACCCAGTCCCATCCTTACATGAACATCAATGGAGATGGACTATGCTTGTCTCAACTTTTAAAATCGTAGAAAAAAGAGCCAGAGAAAAGCTACTGTGACAGAAACAATACAAGGAAAAATCTCACCTCCTCATTTCCCTGTGTGAAAGGAACTTGCTGAGGAAGAAAGGAGGGTCAAGGACAGGCCCTTACTAAGAGAACTAAGGCTTGACAATATCAGAGAAAATAGTAAATTATTATAAAGAGCAAGAAAGGCTGGAGAAATAGCTCAGTGGTTAAAAGCACTGACTGCTCTTTTGAGTTCAATTCCCAGCAACCACATGGTGGCTCACAACCATCTATAATAGGATCTGATTCCTTCTTCTGGTATGTCTGAAAACAGTGACAGTGTATTCACATACATAAAGTAAATAAATCTCTTTTTCAAAGAACAAAAAAGAATGGCAGTATTCTTTGTGGGAATACTACATTTAAGAAAAAAAAAACAGCTAAACCACTAAAAAGGTATAAAACACATATATAGAATAAATAAATAGAAATAAAGGTATAGAAAACAATACCACTGCCACTATACTACTGCATCTATTGATCTTATAGGTAGAACACAATAAATAGCCTACCACATTAAAAAGAAAGAGGAGGAGGAACCAGAGGTGGTAATACACAACTCTAATGGTAGCACTCTAAGAAGTAGAAGCAGAAATAGCACAAGTTCAAGGTTTTCTTCCAGTACATAGAATTGATCAATACATATAGAGAGAGCATCCTGAACCATATAATACACTGTCAAGATGAGAGAGAGAGAGAGAGAGAGAGAGAGAGAGAGAGAGAGAGAGAGAGAGAGAGAGAGAGAGAGAGAGAAGAGTGTGCATTCAAGCAAATATCTGACATTACACACAGGGAAAGGGAAACCCCGGATGTTGAAAGAAAGAGAATGATAAAATCCAAAGAAGGAGTAATTGTTAATCTTTGCCAGTCCCTGGACTACAAAATACTTAAACCCAGCACTTGTGCAAGGACTGAGAAGATGTAGCATAAAGACTTTCAGTAATAGCTGGAAGAACTTCAGGGATGACCACATGACATTGAGCAGCCAATCTGAGAGCTCATCCATAGGGAAGACTATTTCTTCCCCTCTCAACACTCATTAGTTGCCTGTAATTTTTAGTGCAAGGTTGAGAATGATATTGCCCTCTCCACACTATCGTGTCTGTTGTTGTTGCCCACATTCTCATATTTAGGCAGCCATGCTGATGAGAGTTCATGGACATAGCTTCTCTGACATTTCTAAGAGACACGATCTCACAGCAAACTTCCTGTTCCTCTGGCTTTTACAATCTTCATACTCTTTCTTCCACCATGATCCCTGAGGTTTAGGTATGAGGAGTGGTAAAGTCAAGTACGTACAAGTAATATTATGAGAACTGAACAGTATCTATTTATATATTTATGTGTTTGTGTATGTGTGTGGGGGTGTATAAAACAATAAAAAAAAATAGAGGCCATTAATTTTAGAGAAAGGGCTAAGGGAATACATAGGAAGAAAGAGAAGAAGGAAAATGACATAATTATACTTTAATTTCACTTTTTTTAGTTATGTATTTTAAAAAGTGGAAGACCTTTAATTTTTCTGAGACTGTAATCACATGAATCCACACTTGACTTTCAGCCTCCTTAGTCTAGGACTCCCTCGCCAGTTTATTAGAAAGGATTGGGAGGCATGGCCTTGTTAAAGCAGGTGTGTCACTGGAGTGGAAAAGCCCATACCAGCCCTACCCTCTCCCTCTCCCTCTCCCTCTCCCTCTCGCTATCCCTATCCCTCTCGCTATCCCTCTCGCTATCCCTCTCGCTATCCCTATCCCTATCCCTATCCCTATCCCTATCCCTATCCCTATCCCTATCCCTATCCCTATCCCTATCCCTATCCCTATCCCTCTGTAACTTACAGAATATATGTCAGTTCTCTGCTACTGTTCCAGCACCATGCCTGCCTTGCCAGCTGCCACATTCCCCTCCATGATGGTCATGAACTAGCTCTCTGAAACTGTCATTAAATGCCTTCTTCTATAATTGTCCGTTGTGCCTTGAATAAGACTGTCCCCACAGGCCCATATAATTGAATGCTTAGTCACCAAGGAATAAAACTTTTTGAATGAATTATAGAAGAGGCTTTGTTGAAAGAAGTATGTCATGGGGGTGAGCTTTGAGGTTTCAAAATCCCATGCCAGGCCCAGTCTCTCTCTATTCTTGCTGCCTGTGCATCAGGATATAGAACTCCCAGCTACATCTTCAGCACTATGCTGTCATGCTCCTCACCATGATGATACGGGACTAGACATCTGAAACTTATGGACAAGATCCTAATTACATGCTTTATCTTATGGGATTTGCCTTTGTCATGGTCTTCACCACAATAGAACAAGAACTAAGATACAAGAGGTGGGCAGGCTTTGAGGTTTCAAAAGATATGTGCTGTTCCCAGTGTTCTCTTTGCTTCCTCCTTATGGATCAAAATATGAAGCCTCAGCTGTTGCTCTTGTCGTGCCTTTGCTCCATGGACTCAACTTTTTGAAACTGTGAGCCCAATTGAATGTTTTATTAGGATATTAATATATAGTTTTATTTGTTGCATTGGTTATGTTGTGTTCTCATAGTAATAAAGAAGTGACAAAAACACACCCAAATAGAAATCCTAACTAAGACAGAAATTGGTACAAAGTCATGGGATATTGTTGTAACAGACTGGCCATGTGTCTGGGGAAGGACTGTGGTGGCATCTGAACTTTAATTTGAAAAAGCCACTGAGTGTTCAGAGCTCAGTGAGTTGCTATGTGAGAGTTCCAAAGATAAGAAGTCTTAGAGCTATGAAGACATTGAAGACCTGGTTTATGAAGTTTCAGAGGGAAGTTTTAGAATTCTATAAAAATTCTATGGAGCTGTGTGATATTTCAAACTAAGAATCTGTGGTTCTGGTCAGCTGGCAATGAAAAATCAGCTGTGATTAACAAAAGACCAAAGGCCCTAAAGTGAAGCCTTAGGTCTGCTGGGACAATTAATATGGTCAAGTGGGCTGTGGTGATTAAGCTGTAATTAAGAAGAGACAAGCATCATTGAGATTAAATCCTCCAGGAGTATTTTCTCAATATCAGTACATTGAAACTGTTGTCCAGAGGGACACTAAGGCTACGTTTGCTGGCAGCCAAAGTTGACAATGTGCAAGAGTCACTTAGGTGGTACTAGTTTTAAAGGCATGAAAAGTCTGTGGAAAACAGCTGAGGCTTTGTACCATGATAACCCAGGAAAAGCTATTGGCAACTGTGCAGCCATAGTTAAAGTAATAGCCACAAGACTGAAGTGGTCTTGAAGAAAAGTTGAGGCTTGTCACCATTTGGTAGGTTTAGAGTGCTTAAAGAGAGGTCTAAAGAAGCTATTGTGAAGGTTCAGCCCAGTTGCAGTGGAGACTCCAGCATTTTGGAGATTCCAGTACCATGGAACAACCACTAAGGTCACCCCCAGCTGAGAAGTGGAGCAGGTATGCTATGGATGGCAAAGATAGAGAAATGCAACCACTGAGGAGGTCCTTTGGTGCCCAGAGGATGGCAGGTGGCTCCCAGAAGTCTCACACTGAACCTTATATGCTGGGCTCTGGTTTTCCTTCCATTTGAATGTAACTATACCCTGGTTCTTCCACTTCAAGTAAGAAAGTATTTGACTTAATTTTATTTTACAAGAGCTCATAATTAAGACACCTTGAAATTTTAAAGAGATTGGAATTTTTAAAGAGACTTTGGATAATTAGAGACATTGGGTATTTTAAAGGGACTGAACTTTTAAATTTTTTTGAATTTTTAAAGAGTTTGGGACTTTTAAAGTTATATTAGTTTAATGTTGTGGTATTAATATGGCATCTGGGGACAAATGAAAAGGAAAAGGTTGTAGCTTAGATGATGTAATACCTTTGTGTGTCAAATCAACACATATCAATTGTTCTAATTTATTGTCAAAACACAAGCACAGGTTCTGAATAGAAAGTACCTCAATTGGGGGAAAATGCCTATATAAGATGGAACTGTAGGTGAGTCTTTGGGACATTTTCTTAATTACTGAATGATGTGGGAGGCCCTAGACCATTGTGGGTACTGCCACCTCAGGGCATGTAGTCCTAGAGTATATAAGAAAGCAGGCTGAATATGAGGAGCAAGCCAGTAATCAGTGTTCCTCCATCAGTTCTTTCTTCAAATCCTTGCCCTGATGTAAGGGTGGTGCTGATGCTAAGGTCCTGTTCCCCAGTTGGTTCTTTATCTATTAGTAAAGATGCCATGGGCCAATTGCTGGGCAGAAGGAACAGGGAGGACTTCCAGGTCCCCACAGGCAAATGAACAGACACAAGGAGAGGAGAAAGAAAGGTTTTCACCATGTTTAAGAGGGGTAAAAGCCAAACAGTCATGTAAGATCATGGACAGAACAACCACAGGCCACTTTTACAGGCAGAAGGTTGGGGATGTTGAACTAGGACTAAAGGTAACTGAGAAATTAAAGTTGAGGACAGATTTAGGGTGCTAATCTAAGAGTATTGAGAAGGCACACTAGCCATGGGAGATTAATAATGCCCAGAAATGAGCCCATAAAGCAAGTTGAAATTGAGCAGCATGTGAGTCTGTGTTTTTCAATCCAATATTCTCTGGGTAGAGACTGGTAGTGAGGTCCATTCCTGCAGCTTAGGTGGGGTAGCAAAAGCTACATGATTTCCTTCAGTGATGGACTGTGATGTGAAAGTATAGGCAAAAGAAGCCCTTTGCTTCCCAAATTGCTTTTTGTCCTGATGTCCTTTCACAGCAATAAGAATACTAACTAAGACACCCAAATCTCCATTAAGTTACCTCTCACCTGTAAGGAAATCTATTGGGATAAACTCATGGATTTCACAGAGTAAATTTTGACAGAATCATGCCTTAGTTTGTCACTAGGACCTTAGAAGAAGAAATAGATCTTGGTATGTCTCTTCTGGGAAAGAATTTTAGCAACAGCCTCAAATTTGACCATACAGTAATTTGATGCCTTCATAATAGTCATGCCCATGCCACTGTAACACCATTTTACCCGGCAAAGTTGGTAGTGTAGCATGCAGTATCCACGACTAGTTAAAATGTATTTGTGGCTTGCCTTGCTAACAGACATTTTGAATTTTAGAGGCTTTTAGGTTTTTTTAAAAAGAACTTCTAAAACTCTAGATCATAAAAACACTAAAATATATAAAAGAATCCAAATGTGAAAGAGATAAACAAGGAATGATATTGTACAAAGCAGGGTTCCAGTTCATTGCTCAATGATAGAGTGTCTGTCCGGCATGTGCCAGACACAGTGCACTACCCAGAGCCATCAAACAAAGGAAAATATTTTTAAAGTATAAGACATTATAAAAACAGCAAAGATTTGAAAAGGAAAAGGCATAACTTCTAGAAATTGAAAATAAAGACATTGAAATTAAAACTTCAATTGTTAGAACCACTGTATAGACACACCTATGTAATAATCCCACCACTCCACAGGCTGAAGCATAAAGATTCTGATGTAGAAGCTAGATCAGCCTACAGAGTGAGATCTTGTTTCAAATAATAAAACTGACTAAATGTAAAATACATAATAATAAATACTAAAACTTTAAGATACAAATGTTGTCTCAAGCTATAAAAACATGTGCTAGCCATGATCCCACCTGTATAGAAATTTACAAAAAACAGAAAATATGAGAGGTTAAGAATCATCAATTACATATAACCAATCTCAGAAACTACCAATGATGACACATTGTTTAAAATAATATCTGAACATTGTATACAATTTTTCAAAATTCAAAGATAATTGATTCTTATGAAAGTATGGTTTTAATATGACAAATAAAATGTCCATGTCTTCATTCATTATAATGAAACTGTAGAATATTGTCACATGTTAATGCCAGATACAGTGAGTTCATAAGCATTTAGAGGTTAAAGGGGGTAGTGAAAGGTGTTACTAAAGAGAAGAAGGAGGGGAGAGAGCAAGTGGGGTAGGAGACAAGAGGAAAAAACACTGAAAGTGGACATGTTTAACAACCTAAAAGTCTGAAGACATAAATAATTTTCAAAGCATTTTTCTCCGGGGCTTTAAGTCTAGAGAATAGAATGAATCAGACAGAAAAGGTATCTTCGTCAGGGTTCCTTTTGCTGAGAAGGAACACCATGACCATAAGCAAACTTGAGAGGAAAGACTTTATTGTGCTTATACTTTCCCACTGCAATCCACCATTGAAGGAACTGAGGACAGGAATGCAAACAGGAACTGATACAGCTACTACAGAGAAACACTGCTTACTTCTTGCACTTCATGGCTTGTCAACTTGCTTTCTTTTTTTTTTTTTTTTTAACTTTTATTGGATTATGATGAGAAAAGTTACATGATTTCAATTTATCTGATTTTGTTAACATGTAAAAACATATTTTAAGTAAATAGAATTAAATCACATTCTTGTTTCCCTTTTGTACCCCCACTCCTTCCAGAGACCCCCCTTCAATACCTACAATATCCTTTTTGTTATATTCCTTAAAATTTATAAAATATTATAACAATAAAAATAAGTATTACAAAAGTTGTTTGATATAAAACAACAATCAATTTAACAGTCTTATGTAGATGCACATCTACAGCAATAGTGAAAATAAAATACATTTTTCTTAATATAAATTTTAAATAACTCCAGACATATTAACTGTATACTTCAAAATAATACATCACTACTGGTATTTTCCTAAATGAACATAAATATATAAAGTCTTTTTGTTTGTTTTGTATTTAGTAGAGTTTACAATCTTGGTTCTGACTATGGAACAAGCCCAAAATAAGAACAATTTTTAGACACTGGATTTCATTGTAATAAGGCTGTACTTCAATGACCCTCACATCACCAAAGGATTTTACCTCCATCATAGCTAAGCTGAGAGTTGATCGTTCTGCTGCACCAAGAAATGAACTGTAGGCTCAATTTTTGGATACAGACTTCCTGCTATGGTCAAAGCTATTTGACTTGAGTGAGTGACTTTTTTCTCAGCCCACGGAGAACGGGTTACATTCATTTAAGAAATGGTGTGTGTATTAAGATGGTCTATCCATAAAGTCATTCACCAACTGTTTCAATGAACAATGGTTCGGCTTGGAGGGTGGCACGGACATTGGGTGAGGGTAAGAATTTGGTTCATTAGCTGTGATATTTTGAAAAAGCATTCATCTTAAAGAAAGAGTAACTTATAAAGTCCTCTTCTTCAAACTTGATACAAGAGTTACAAACATCAAGCAAAGCATTCAGTCTCACTCTTTGTTGTTCTCTTTCCTAGAAGCCACCTCCCAAGTTAATCGTCTATGTCTCCCTTGGTTATATAAATACTTTTGAAATATATAAGCTGTTCTGAAAACCATAGTATAGTGTAAAAACATGAAATAAACAATACTACTAATAGAGAGGCTGAGATAGGAGAAGCAAGATTTCAAGACCCTTATGTTGTACACAGCAAGACACGGTCACAAACAAGCTGAAAGTGTATATAGATTGTACAATGTTGGACCTATTTCTCCAATTACCAAATTAAAGAGACCATTGGATGACAATCAACAAATTTCTAATTCCTCATATTATTGGCCTTCAATCTATTAGGATATATTGGTAATATTAATTTTCATAGTAATATATTAAGAAAAAGTAATTGTCACATTTCTGTTGTTTTTGTTGTAAGAGGTGGAATTAGGTTTGTGTGGATTTGTTGAAAGATTACCTTCTTGCTTCTTCTGGGGTGTAGTTTTGCTCCTTATGTTGATGTTTTCCATCTATTATCCTTTGTAGGGCTGGATTTGAGGAAAGATATTGAGTAAATTTTGTTTTGTCATGGAATATCTTGTTTTCTCCATCTATGGTAATTGAGAGTTTTGCCAGATATAGTAGCCTGGGCAGGCATTTGTGTTCTTGTAGGGTCTGTATGACATCTGCCCAGGATCTTCTAGCTTTCATAGTCTCTGGTGAGAAGTCTGGTGTAATTCTGATAGGCCTGCCTTTATATGTTACTTCACCTTTTTTTCCTTACTGCTTTTAAAATTCTTTCTTTGTTTAGTGCATTTGGTGTTTTGACTATTATATGGTGGGAGGAATTTCTTTTCTGGTCCAGTCTATTTGGAGTTCTATAGGCTTCTTGTATGTTCATGGGCATCTCTTTCTTTAGGTTAGGGAAGTTTTCTTCTATAACTTTGTTGAAGATATTTACTGGCCCTTTAAGTTGGAGGTCTTCACTCTCTTCTATACCTATTATCCTTAGGTTTGGTCTTCTCATTGTGTCCTGGATTTCCTGGATGTTTTGGGTTAGGGTCTTTTTGCATTTTGCATTTTCTTTGACTGTTCTGTCAATGTTGTCTATGTTATCTTCTGCCCCTGAGATTCTCTCTTCTATTTCTTGTATTCTGTTGGTGATGCTTGCATCTATGTTTCCTGACTTCTTTCCTAAGATTTCTAACTCCAGAGTTGTCTCTTTTTGTGATTTCTTTATTGTTTCTACTTCCATTTTTTAGGTCCTGGATGGTTTTACTCAATTCCTTCACCTGTTTGTTTGTGTTTTCCTGCAATTCCTTAAGGGATTTTTGAGTTTGCTCTTTAAGTGCTTCTACTTGTTTACTTGTGATCTCCTGTAATTCTTTATAGGATTTTTTTGTTTCCTCTTTAAGGGCTTGTACTTCTTTACCTGTGTTCTCCTGTATTTCTTTAAGGAAGTTATTCATGTCCTTCTTAAGTTCCTCTATCAGCATTGTGAGATATGATTTTAGATTCAAATCTTGCTTTTCCAGTGTTTTGGGATATCCAGGACTTGCTGTGGTGGGAGTACTAGGTTCTGATGAAGCCAAGCAGTCTTGGTTTCTGTTGGTAGGATTCTTGAATTTGCCTTTGGCCATCTCTTGATCTCTGGTGTTAGATGTTCTTGGTGTCTCTGACTAGAGTTTGTCCTGTCCCTGCCACCCTGCGACTCCCCTGTGACTCCTGAGGCCTGTGGGTCCTGGCTGATCCCACCTGAGTCTCTGGATTAAAGCACTCCCTGGAGGCAGATCTTCCACTTGCAGGGAAGGGGCAGAGAGAAGTTTGCTGATCCACCTCTGTCACTAGGAAGCCTAGAGTATCATGTCCTTGCGGCCCTGCGACTCCCCTCATCAACTTGCTTTCTTAAACAAATTATACAACTCAGGACCACCAGCCCAGACGTGGCATTTTTCTTCAATTGGCTGAACCATCCCATATCGATCATTAATGAAAAAAGTGTTCCCACAGGCCAATCTGATGAGAACATTTTTTCAGTTGAGGTCCCCTCTTTTTAAATGATTCTAACTCATCATCAAGTTGACAAAACTAGCCAGGACAAGAGGAAATGTTATGACCATGTAAGCAAATGTAAACATCTAAATAGAAAAGTAATGAGAATCATAATTAGTATAGGTAATTATGACTGCTAGCTTTACATGCACATCAGGCAGAGCCAGGATACTGGATCTCATGTTTTCATGAGAACCTTTTTATAGAAATTAACATTTGAGTCAAATAACTTGACTTCCCTGATTTGAGTGGGCCTCAGCTAACCCTTTTGGTCAGCTGTGCGTTGCTATAACTAAATAGGAGGGATAATCAAGTTAGGAGAAAGGGGTTCCTTTTGACTCATGATTTCCAGTGTATACAGTGGCTTGTTTCTGTATACAGTGGCTTGTTTCCTTTGCATTTGGTTCCATGGTGAGGAAGCTCATCACAACAGGAGTATTAACAGAAGAAAGAAATTTCAAATGGCATCCAGGACATGAAGCTGAGAAAAAAAGCCGTTTCCCCTACATGGATGTGTGCCCAGTGACTTTCTTCAAGCAGTCACCACCTCCTAAGCAGCCTGTTCCAGTAGCACCATGAACTGTGGACTAAATCTCCAAGAAATGAGGTTTAGTAGAACATTCAATATCCTAACCACAAAATACTTGCAGACTAAGAAAAAACACTGACCTTCCCTAGAGCAGAGGGCATTCTGCCAGCAGACAGCCCTTGAATTCAAACTGCAGCATTTTCCTCAATATCGACACTTTGCATTCCTTTCTTACAGATTCTGGAATTCCTGTCTCCAAAGTTATGAGTCCATTCCATAAAACTCTACCTTTCCTCCCAACACACACACACACACACACACACACACACACACACACACACACACACAACTGCTTATTTGTATGGAGAACTCTGTCTCCTACAACAACAAAAATGGGGAGAACAGTGGCTTTGAGCAGCTGAACAATGACTTCCAGTAGGAGGGGCCAAACTTGTAAGCTTGCTTAAATATCTGAGAACTATGAACATATTGAGCAGCATTAGATGTTATTGCATGAGGGTTGGGTTTTTCAAAGTGACTATTAAAAAGAATAGGAGTGGGATGGATAACATCTAAGCCAGCAGAGACAATCAATAAGTCACTAGGCACAACTGATTATAGAACAGGGGACACTACACACAGAAAATACAGGGTACTAAGTGGAAAAGGAAAATTATAGAAATCAATCAAAGTCCATCAAGAATAAATAGACTACTAAAGAGGATTGCTGTCTTAGGTTAAAAGAGCCAAATTGTCCTCAATAATCTTTAGAATGGTATGCACACATCTGAAATGTCAGAATAGAGAATGAATTTAAATGAATAAAAAGAGATCTACTGGGCTAATACAAACCAAAAGAAAACCTGGATATGTTTATTAATGTCAAAATGAGTGTTTAACACAAAAAGTTAATAAAAGATAAAAATTACTATTATGCACTATGATAGATGGACAGTGTACCAGAGAACTCTTCTAAACTAACACACAATACCATGATCTCAAACATTATAAAGCAATGAGGCCTGGGCAGATGCCCTAGACATGGTCTGACCTTCTTGGGGCAGGATACAGTCCTGTAGCCAGAAAACTGAATACAGATGTCTGCACGGCCCAGATGCTTAAGGTAAGAAGAGAAGCACGTACACTTTACAGGCACTGGTTCAAGAGTCAGTCAGACATGTGCCTCTGGAGAAGAAGGCTTCCTCATCTTATAAGAGTCCAGAGACAACATTTGAAGCTTTCACTAGGACCTCCATCTCCCTTGCCTCTCACTTCCTGACTGGCAAGAAGTTAGACACAAGGATGAGTTCTACATTCCTTCACAGCAATAGTCTCAAGATGGTCCCATGACACCGCTAACTCATCTGTGGAATGTGGCCTCCACCCATAGAGACTTTGCATCATTATATTACATGTAATAAAATGATATGGATTTGGGAAAGTCCCATTTCCATTACATAGGAAGCCTCTTGGCTCTGCCCTTCTATTAAAGTCATACAACCTTACTTCAAAAATGGATAAAACCTCAAACCTGGAAGTCGGGTTGCCATGAGTTCAAACTCTAATTAAAAAATTAAAACCTATATGCAAGTAAGCACTATATACCTCAGGTTTTACATTTGTTATAAAGAAAACAATATGTTGAATATAAAACCACCTAGACTGTATTTGTTATACAATGATCAAAGAGAGTTGTATCTACAAAGAGCAACTGTGGCAGAGATGAGGAAATTGATGGGAACAGTGTGAAGTATCACAGACTCACTGAAGGGCTGCTTCCCCACCATTCAGAACCTTGGACTTGGAAGTCTTCTGCCTCCCTCTATTAACACAACAGCATCTTACAACAACTCAAATCCTTTCATATATTTATCTTCTACTACAGTGCTTAGTATCTGGACCTGACTGAAGACAAAGGTCACACTATGACCAACTGAAGTTCCTAGTGTGTTCCTCTGTAGAAGTTTCTGCTCTGTGGGAATCAAGATGCTTTAAGATGTTGTATGCCCTTTGATCACCAACAGCAGAAAAATCAACTGCCTTTACCACCATAGATAAGCCATTAAAAAGAACAGAAAGGGGAAGGAGAAAGAGAAGAAGGGAGAGGAAGAGGAGGAGGAGGAGGAGAAAGGGGAAGAAGACAAGGAAGAAGAGGAGAAAGGTAATGAGAAGGAAGAGGAGAAAGAACAGAAAGGGAAGGAAGAAGAAGAAAAGGAAGAGAAGAGGAATGGCAGCAGCAGCAATGACTAGGGCAGAAGAAAGTAAGGGTGGTATGTGACTCTGTTGGTAGTGTTGATCAAATGCCTAGGTGGCATATGCCTGTAAGAGTAGGGGTGAGATAATCAGAAATTTAAGGCCATCTTTGGCACGTAGGAAATTCAAGGTCAGCCTGAGCTACATGAAATCTTGGTGAAGTAAAAAAGCTGGGAAAGGGAGAATGAGGATTAAGAGGATGAAGAGGATGAGATGGTGATGGTAGTGAAGGTGAATGAGAAATAGAAGGAAAAATGAAGACAAAAGTGGAGGAAGGAGGAGAAGGCAAGGGAGAAGGAAGTGAACAATAAAAGGAAAATGGCTTTATAGTTCTCTGTCTTTTTCTGAAAGAACTAGGGAGAACCTGCTTTCTACACATGCTTCTAGCTCTGATCAGCTCTCCTATTTCTTGTCAGTAAATCAAAATGGAGTGCTTTGAACCACAGCTGCAATTCCCAGATGGCTAACATGAGATGTGTGGTCAACCCCAAAAAAATGAGACATCTGTTTTGTTGATAATGTTCGAGATCTAACCTCCTTCTATCTCCCATGCCATACGCCATGAACATGCATTTTGGCTTCTCCCTGTAATGCACCAAGTTCCATCTGTTACCTACAGAGAAACAAATGAGTCACTGTATCACATCTCCCTCGAAGCTGAATAGCTTCCAGTTCCAAGGCATCTGAAAAGGCTCACAGTCAAAGCAGAAGCAAAGACAAGAGGAGTCAACTTTTCTTCAAAAATAAGAGGAAGACATGCCCTTTATAGAGCATTTAAACAGGTTGCAAGGGGATATTCACGATGAAAGGAGAACAAAACTCAGTCTTTCCCACCCTCCACTCTGTAGCTCTGAGCCTATGGGTCTAACATTCTCCCCATCAATTTTAGTTAGTGTGCTTGTTCTCTTTCAACATTTATAACAAGGATAACCACAGAGTAAGTTGTAAGAGAAACAAAATGCACCAAAAGCAGCTGGTTGGCCTCTACTAGGTACTATTCATTCTGGCTCTACTCTCTGTGTTAAAAACCCTGTGAGAGTTCCTCTTTCTCCACAACCTCTCCAGCATCTGCTGTCACCTGAGTCTTTTATCCTAGCCAATCTCACTGGTGTGAGGTGGAATCTCAGAGTTGTTTTGATTTGCATTTCCCTGATGACTAAGGATGTTGAACATTTCTTTAGGTGCTTCTCAGCCATTCTGTGTTCATCAGTTGAGAATTCTTTGTTTAGCTCTGTACCCCATTTTTTAATAAGGTTATTTGGTTCTCTGGAGACTAACTTCTTGAGTTCTTTGTATACATTGGATATTAGCCCTCTATCAGATATAGGGTTGGTAAAGATCTTTTCCCAATTTGTTGGTTTCAGTTTTGTCCTATTGACAGTGTCTTTTGCCTTACAGAAGCTTTGGAACTTTATGAGGTCCCATTTGTCAATTCTTGATCTTAGAGCAGAAGCTATTGGCGTTCTCTTCAGGAAATTTTCCCCTGTGCCTATTTGCTCGAGGTTCTTCCCCACTTTATTTTCTATTAATTTCAATGTATCTGGTTTGATGTGGAGGTCACTGATCCACTTGGACTTGAGCTTTGTACAAGGAGAAAGAAATGGATCGATTTGCACTTTTCTACATGTTGACTGCCAGTTGAGCCAGCACCATCTGTTGAAAATGCTGTCTTTTTTCCACTGTATGGTTTTAGCTCCTTTGTCAAAGATCAAGTGACTATAGGTGTGTGGGTTCATTTCTGGGTCTTCAATTCTGTTCCATTGATCTACCTGCCTGTCACTGTACCAATACC
>JADRCD010171663.1:0-27509 GCA_019843815.1 Montemys delectorum
GTGGGCCTTGGAGGTCTCCTCCTATGCTCAGGCTCCACCCATTGTGGAAGAGAGCCTCTTCCTAGCTGCCTGAGGATGCCAGTCTCTCCTGGTTGCCTTGGAATCAAGATGCAGAACTCTCAGCTTCTTCTCCAGCACCATGTCTGCATGCATGCTGCCATGCTTGCTGCTATGATGACAATGGATTAAACCTCTGAAACCGTAAGCCAGCCCCAATTTGAATGTATAAGAGTTGCCTTGGTCGTGGTGTCTCTTCCTAGTAATGGAAACTCTAACTAAGATAGCCATAGAGCCAACCTTAAGTAATGACTAATGCTCAGACAGAATAGCCTGAAGTTTTCTCTATAGCTTTCATCCTTAATTAACATGAACTTTTTTCTCTTTTCAGATAATTTTATTCCCATCGAGAAATATCAGTTTAGTCTTTACCCAGTATTTGTGGAAGGAGTTGGAAAACCAAAGATAATTAATGGTTTCGCCAAAGGTAAAAGAAAAATCTATATTTTCTTTGTGAAAAAGTATTTGTGAGCCGGGCAGTCAGTGGTGGCGCACGTCTTTAGTCCCAGCACTTGGGAGACAGAGGCAGGTGGATTTCTGAGATCGAGGCCAGCCTGGTCTACAGAGTGAGTTCCAGGACAGCCAGAGCTACACAGAGAAACCCTGCCTCAGAAAACCAAAAACCAAAACAAAACAAAACACATACATTAAAAAAACAACAAAAAAAAACCCAAAACAAAACAAAACAAAACAAAAAACCCAAAAAGTATTTGTGTATGATACAGGTGCTAGTATTGATGTTCTGCACATGTGCCCCATACCCAAAAGGCCAGTACCCTTCTCCTTCTACTCCAGGTCCTGGGGATTGAACTCAAGTCTTTAGGATTGCATGCAAATGCTTTCCCTACTGAAGTGATTCCCTGGCCCTACTCTACTCTTCTTTTCCCTGAATACTACGAGGTTTGTCAGTAGTTAGGCTATCACTGGATAATTCTTTCCTCATAGGATCATGGAAGAGCTACATATGTCAATGGGTTGTTCAAGGAAATTTATTTATTTATTTATTTATTTATTTATTTATTGTCTGGAATTGGACAGTTATATTCACTGGGCACATTCTGTTTGGATTACTGCACTTACTTATGTTTTAATTTTTATTACTTCTTAAGATATTAAACCCAAGTAACCCAATAATAGAGTTTCAAAGCAAAGCATTTTAAAGGCTTCTAGAATAATCAAAATTTACTATTGAACATGTATGTGTTGAACATGTTCCATAGACTGGAGACCAAGTAGTGAACATAAGTCTGTCTTTGTGGAACTTAGGTCTCACTGCTGCCCGGGCAGTGATGGTCAGTGAATGCATTATTTAAGATATAGCACCAGGTGAAAGTCAGTGCTTTGAAGGTAAATACAGTGAGTATAAGACAGAGAGTTAAAATGTGGCAAGGAAAGGATGGAGATGATCTTTCTGTGGGCTCCAGTGCTTGAGCAAAGCTCTGAGTACAGAAGGGAAGAACACTGTAAGCTGGGGTGCCATGTGCCACACATCCCAAGGAGGGAATGTGGTAGCTGAAGCAGCATCAAAAACATCAGGCTAAAATGGCTCATGCAGCAAAGAAACAGGTGTGTCTACAACTAAAAAGATGAAGATTGGCTGGCGCTGCCAACAGGGTCTGCAGTCCAGATGGTGAGTTCATCAAAGCAGCTTTAGCCAATGCTCTGACTCAGAGTTTTAAAATGACTCGATGGAGAGGCTGGGCAAGTGCGTACTAAAACAATGTTTTACTAAACTTCAAGTATAATACTAGACAAAACAACTAGTAATGTGGCCACAATGTACTTGTACTTCTCCTTTAAAAATATTTATTTTAATTTTTAATGTATGACTGCTTTCCTGAACATGTATGCATGTGTAGCAAATACATTCCTGATCATCTCAGAGTCCAGAGGGACTCAGATATCAGATATCCTGACGCTGGAGTTATAGATGGTTGTATGCTGCCCTGTGGTTACTGGGACCTTAACCACTACCCCCTGTAAGAGCACCAAGAGCTTGTGCTCTTAGCCTGAGCCATCTCTGCAGCCCCTCTTTTCTTCTTTATCAAATTTCTCTTTATCTTTGAAGTGCTATAGACATAGGTGGAGTTAGAATGTGTCCTGCACATGATTTTACAGAATAGTCTTGTGTCTCTTTCAGATGCTGTCGACAAGCAGCAGAACGATGCAGGCCTGTATGTCATTGTACCGATAATTATTTCCTCCTGTGTCCTGCTGCTCGGAACACTGTTAATTTCACACCAGAGGTATTGCACTTGGATAAAGGCTTTTGCCATAAAGAGTGTAACTTAAGTATATTAAAAGACTGGCATAAACCCTAACTCATAATATGAACAGATATGAATGTATTAGAAAAGTTTTTGCATATATCCCATATGCAATCAACATGACAGAAAAGGAAGGTTGTTTTCAGGAAGTCACTTTTCATATCGATATGAAAGCATACACTTAAAGGCAGAGCTCAGCTTTAAAAAAATTTTTTTTGTAAACAAAGTGGTCACGGTGACTTTTCTTAGCACCTCGGAGGCAAACACGTGTGGATCTCCGAGTCTGAGGCCATCCTGGTCTACAGAGTGAGTTCCAGGACAGCCAGAGAGCCACACAGAGGAACCCTGTCTCAGAAAACAGTAACTAAGTTCCGGTATATGCAGTCAGGAATTAGCTGACAGATAATAGGACATCCTGGACAGAATGCTCTTCGGCTTTGTAAAAATGGCTTTTAAGTCCTGCCGTCTGCACTGAAGGTGTTAATGAGATCATGAGACCCTGAAGGTAGATGTTTCATGGGGAACAGGCGCATTCCATTATGGCGGTGGACCAATGCTCCTCAGAGGGCTCCAGGGACTCCACGCCAATTGAGAAAGCTCCAAGGTGTCTGGTTTGATAGATGGCCTTGAGTTCCCTGATCATTCTATTATACCACAGTGCTGAGACACGCAGAGCACTGGGTGATCTCACACATACCAGATCTATAGATACACAGCTCTACATCAATAAAAGTGAGGAGGGGAGACATTACAATCCGACATCGTGTTTTAGTTGAAGTAGTGCGGCGGGACCATATCATACGGGCTTATCTCTCATATCCCAGGTGATGGCCATTTAAAATATTTTCTAAGGAAAACCTAGGCAAGGGAGTTAGTACAGAGCCTGGCACGTAGCATAACAGAGGGTCTTCATAACAGTTTAGGGGACACTTTGTGGAATCAAATGTAAACATGGATTTGGCCCTGCTGACCTGATCCAGTGAACTAATGCTTTTTCTGTTGTTAACTGCTAATGTTTTTACAGTCTGAACATTTCTGTAATCATAGTGCTTTATTTCTCCTTTGCAGAATGAAAAAGTTGTTTTGGGACGATGTTCCAAACCCCAAGAATTGTTCCTGGGCACAAGGACTAAATTTCCAAAAGGTCACTTTTAAAGTATTTTAACCTAGTTATCTAAGGTTGCAGTTTAGAGACCATATTACTTACAGATCTCTGAGCATCTTTCAAAGGCTTTATTTTGTTGTGTGCATTTTATCAAGTCTGTCCATCCTCTGTCTTTCTCAGTAGCTGGGTTTGGGATTTGATCAGAGAAAATGAAGTTCAGTCCCTTATCTCATGAGAGTTGACAACACACCTATCTTTTTTTCTGGTTACAGTACATGAAAAAATAAACAGTACACGAGGAAGGAATGTTATCGATGAAGAATAGATAGTTGACTAAATGGGCTTTCTTTAGTCCAAAGGCTTAGAATCAATATTATAACTTTCTACTATTTAATATTCACAATATCTTGCAAGTACAGTATTACTTTTAGACACTACAATCTGACTTCAGGATGCAGTATAATAAAACTTGGAGAGACGGAGATTTGTAGGTGAGAGAAGGTGACACTTGCAGCACTTCAAGGTCTCAAGTACCCATCATTATTTTATGTTAGCGCTTCACGTTTATACATTGTAGACCATTGCTGTCTTTGTGTTGACCCAGGGCTATCCTGTCGTCAAAGTAGAAAAGAAAAGACAAAAAAAAAAAAAAAAAAAAAAGAAAGAGTATACTGGTTCCAAGTTCCTTATTTCAGAATCAGGAACACTTTTTCCATTTGGAGAAGTATAGTTTATCTTCCAGCCTAGAACAAATACACCTCCCACCACACACACACACTGAAACGAAATTTGTGGGAAACATCTTGCTGGGAAGTGAGGAGAGAAGATAGAATGCTTTTAAAATTTTCTTCCATTTCTTTAAAGTGCTGTTTGCAACCCACTAAAGCAATCTCTCAACATTTAAGAGGCATATGACTTGCAGTCCACAGAACATTGTTTTGCAGCTTGTCCATGAATGATCAAGCGCGTGCTCTTGTACACACCGTGAACTATGTACATATCAACGGCTCCGGTTGAAGCTGTCTTCGAGGAGATGAAACAAACCCCTGTTTTCATAGAGGCCACTGTGCAATTTTGCTTTTAATCATTCTAATATCATTGTATTTAATCTTTGCTTTTCCTAATGCTAGCCATATGCCTCTGGCTCTTCAGCTGTGCTCTTCCACTCTCTAACCCTAGACTCCTTTTATTTCGATAGTGTTACTGATTTTTTTTTTCAAATAACATCATTCCACAATTAATTCATATAATAGTATTTCTCAAAATCAAGGTGCTATCTCAAATGCACAGATGTGCCATTCATATGTCTGTTAGTAGGCACAGAGTGAGTGTTTATAGATAAGGAGAGATTGCTGCTAAACTCTAGGTGAACAGATTTTTAAGAAATACCCTTTGCCCTATCAGAAATAAGAATGGGCTGAGCAGAGTGACCAGGTTGAAGGAATAAGAACTTGTTGTCTTTTTTGTTTTCTATAATGCTTGTTCATTTTCCACACACACATTCAGTCATGTACTAATTTTTATTAGTTTATAATATTACTATAAACCTGTGCTCTGCCAATCACTTTGTTATACCTTGGGGCTATATTGATAAGAAAAACTGTGTATGCTCCTGTATTGTATGTATCATTTGGTGGGGAAGATAGACACTAGTTGATCATTAGAAATAATGTCACAGCCACAAGCTACAATGTGTTTTTAGAAGGCCGAGGAAGGAGGATTAGTGTCAGTTTCAGGCCAGCCAGGGCTGCATAATGATTTTGAGGCCTACATTGGTTACATAAGAACACTGTCTCAACAAGCAAACAAAAGGAAAGGGGATAAAGGTAGAAAGGAAGAGGGACAGGTGGAGAAAAAGAAATTGATATTTGAGTCAGATATGGCTGATGAATAGTCAGTATCCAGCTCTGTGATGCAAGGGTAGACCCCTGGAAGGTCAACTGCTAATGCATTCTCAAATGGGAAACACTGTGAACAGACTAGCCACATTTTCCTCTTAAATATGAGCTTTTCTTTTTTTTTTAATCAAAAATGACTAAATGCCTATCTAAATAAAAACTAGAAAGCTTTACTATTGTGCGTACTTCAGGTCAGTCATTAGACTGCCTCTTAAAAGGAAGTTAAAGCTCTCCCTCCCTCCAGCAAGGTGTATTTGGCATTTTTTCTTCCTACTATTGAGAAAAAGGAATTTAAGTTTGACTTGAGACCGAGAAGTGCCAGACTGACCTAAGCAAATGCAGTTTGAACCCTGTACCAGATAAATGCTTCTTCCTTTCCAGATAATGCCTGGCAGAAATGAGAGGATATAGGGCGGATGAAGCAGCACATGTCTCCAGACTCTGGCTCACCTAGCTAGCTCATATCTCCCCTATTGGAGCTAAGTGTGGTGCTGTAATTAGCAGGATATCTGGCAGATATTTTAAGTAAATTGAAATATCACCCTAAGTTTCCAGATTTTGGTAAAGTGAAGTGAATATTAAAAGTTATTTTACTTATGTGTGTGTGCACATATGTGTGCAGGTACCCACCGATGTCTGAAGAGGGCACCAGATGCCCCAGAGCTGGAACTGACAGTTGTGAGTTGCCTGACATGAGTTCTGGGAAATGAACTCAGGTCCTCTGGAAGAGCTGCAAGCACTGTTAACTGCTGAACCATCTCTCCAGTCCCTAATGTATAGATTAAAAAAAAAAAAGTGGGTTGTGAATTTCCTCATTTGTGAGAAATTGCTTTTTACCTTTGCAAATACTTTACTTTCTCATTTTCAGTATATGTAGTCATAGTTTTTATGTATTTCTAAGGCAAAACAAAGATGCACTATTAAGAATAAATCAGTTAGCCAGGTGGTGGCGACACATGCATTTAATCCCAGCACTCAGGATGCAGAAACAGGTGGATCTCTGTGAGTCTGAAGCATGCCTGTTCTACAAAGTGAGTTCCAGGACAGCCAGGAATATACACAAAGAAACTCTGTCTCAAAAAATGTCAAACAAACAAACAAGAATCAACCAATGACAAGACAGTCTGAAGATGAGTTGGTAGCTTGCCCTGGCTACATACTCAACCAGGATTCATAAAAACTTGAATTCAAACCCAGGTCCTTCTGACAAAGTTATATCCTTGCCATCAATTTTACATTAACGTTTTAACCCTAATATGGTTAATAGTCATGAAATCAAACACTCCAACTTAGATGAAATGGTCAATTGTGCTACATATATTTTTATATATGCAAAAACTATAGGTACAAGATTTGACTGTGCATTCTTCTAAAGGCAATATATACAAAACACAAAATTACCTTTGTATTTACAAGTGAACAAATGATCAACATCTTTAAACATCAGGGAAATTCAAGTCAAAACCACAAGGTGCTCTCCACAGCTTATGGGATGTCCATCACAGAAAGGACAGAAACACCAAACAACAGAGACACTGAGGCTTTGAGACTGCTTGTGGGGTTGTACAAACAGTGCAGGCCTTTCAAAGGGTCTGCAGTGCATCCCAGCTTAAGTCAGGACTTGGCAATCTGCTCTGACATTTCTAGCAAAAAAAAAAAAAAAAAAGATGAAACTTACACAGGTATGTTTATTCATAAATATTCATAGAAGAATTATTAATAGTAGCCAGAACCTAAAAAATCCAAATGGCCTTCAAATGATAAATGAATAAACACATATGGTATATCCAATTAAAAAAAAATAAATTGAGAAAAGGAATAGGTGGGAATATATACACTCCAGACACTGCAAACCATACAGCTAGTGAGAAACTATTTTTTAAAAAAATTCAGTGGTTTTTGTAAAAGTATTTTTAATATTTAAAATTTTAAATAAATATGTCTTTAATATAAAACTTTCCTTTATTTTGTTCTTTGAATCCTGACTTTCATGAACATTACTCTTTACGAATGTGCCTTACACCTGTAAGTCCTTGGCATCTAATCTCATCTCTAAGATTTATCTGAAATTAATTCCCTCTACTTTTTAAATTTTTCCTGTCCTTTGGTTTATAATATATCAAAAGCTATTCTGTCTTAGTCACTACTTTATTGCTGTGAAGAGATACCATGATCAAGGTACTCTTAATAAAAGAAAACATTCACTCAGGGGCTTACGGTTCCAGAAAGTTAGCCCATTGTCATAATGGTGAGAAATGTGGCTGCACAGAGATAGACCTGGTGCTAGAGACATAGATGAGAGCTTTACATTCTGAACCACACACAACAGCAAAGAGAAAGAGACACTGTGGCCGAGTGTGGGCTTTTGAAACCTCAGAGCTCATCCAGTGACATACCTCCTCTAACAAGGCCACAGTTATTTCAACAAGGGCATACCTCTTGTTCCTTCTAATCCTCATCAAGTGAGAACTAAGCATGCAAAATATGATAAACCCATGGAGGCACTTTTCTTTTCTTTTTTCTTTTTTTTTTTTTTTTTTACAATAAAATTAACTTTCTCTTTAAGACAATTGGGGAAGGAGATCAAGCTTGAAAAACAGTAACACTTATTTTGACAAGATAGCAACCAAAATCTAAAGTACAAGCTATTATATCCAAATTAAAAGGCATTAAAGAATAAACCATAATATTTGGGGAGGGGAACACAAACACAAGATACAGTATGTCTAAACATCTTGAAATTATAATTTAAGGGTAAAAGTTGAAAAATTATGCTGTTTTAGCTAGAGATTAAGTGCACCTTTCTTCCTGTTTCTCCTAAATAGAATCAGATTTTACAATTTAATCACACCTCAAAGCTTTTCTCTCAATACAAAGCAACCACTAAATACACACAAAATACTTGTTAATTTCCCTGGCTTATCCAACGTGCAATGCACATGACTTGAAAGACTACAATTTGGGGTGAGTGTACACAAACTGAAAAACCACAACTCCCAAGTTTTAAAATTTGCTCTTAAACCATAGGACACACAAGTCATTTTTACTTCTGATGAGGATGTCATACTCATTTAATCATCAAATTTCCACGACATTCCACTCCCTGGCCCCCATAAGCTTATAGATATATCAATGTAAACATTTATTCAGTCCAAGTTCAAAAGCCTTCAAAGTCTTTCATAGTGTCCACACTGTTTCAAAGTACCAAGTCCATGTCTTTTCTGAGACTCAAGGAGATCTCTTAACTATAACACCCTGTACAAACAAAATAAAGAAGAGCAGGTTACATACAATATGAATTCCAACATACAATGACACAGAATATATATTGCCATTCCAAAAGGGACAAAAGGGTGCATAGTAAGGAACTATTGGACCAAAGCAAGACTGAAACCCATCAGGGCAAACTCCATATCCAAATTCCATATCTTCCATGTCTGATGTCAAAGGGCTCTTTATATCTCCAGCTCCTTTTAGCTTCATTGACTGCAACACATTTCTCTCTCTCAGGCTGGTTCCACCTCATGTTTGCTGCTTTCCTTAGCAGGTATTCAATGACTCTGGAATCTCCAACATCTTGAGGTCTGCAACCTAATCCAGGCTTCATCTCCATAGCTTCACCCAGTGGTCTTTCTGAGCCTCTATGTAGGAGGCTTCCCTGTCAAATGCATGCTCTCAGTAGCTTTCCTTAATCTTGGAGGAAGAGTCTGTAATTCCTTTCCTGTGTCCTTGATGCTGTAACTGAAGGTGCCAAGTTCTTCTGCATGCTGGGGCTGCAACTTGACCCTCTCTTGTATTATACTTGCATAAGCTTTCAGTTGTTGATGGATTTCTTTATAAACTTAAGCTTTCCATTTACCTTTTTGTAAGTAACTTAGCTGGGTAGGATCTTGTAGTGTTTTTAAACACGTTATTTCCTTGAGCACAGGGCTTAGCTCTAATATCATCTTTACGAGTTGGTCTTTTTCTCTTCAAACTGTATACTTTGTATTTCTCCTTGCCTCACATGCCTGGTTTTTATTGTAGATCAATAATAACCATATGACACAGTCAATACTAGGCTGTCATGAAATCTCATCTGCCAATGCCATTAATCTAAAACTCTTCCATTTTAGCCTCCATCATATTCTTAGGACAAGGACAAGATAGAAGGACAGACCTTCTCCAACAAGTTTATACTTGGTTGAACAAGGCAATATCTCTGAATCCTTCTAATCCATCTCAAGCAGCTCATCAACTAGGAAATAAGCATACAAATATGTGAGCCTATGAGCCCCACTTTAAACTATTACATATGCTAAACTAAACAAAGGGGCAAAAGCTGGTAGTTTAAAATCTTTTTAAAGCAAAAAAAAAAAAAAAAAAAAAAAAAAAAAAAAAAAAAAAAAAAAAAAGAACTTGGGAAATGTCTCACTGTGTAAAATACTTACCATAGAAGGAAGTGGAGTTTTAATCACTGGATTCGATAGAAAGCAGGGTACAGCAACATGACGTCTGTATTCCCAGTGTTTTTTAAAGTGTAGTAGGAGTTGGGGGCCAGAAAATTGGAGGGAGCTTGCAGGCCAGCAAACTGATAAAAACAACGGTGGACAACCAAGTGACAGTGTCCCAAACAAGGTGGAAGGCTAGAATGGGCACCTGAGCTTTTCCTTTTGACTTCCATTCTCTCAAACTCATTCTCAAATATATTTTTAATTACATGTCAGACCTGATAATAAGTAGTACAGTGGTACTATGTCATCAAACACATTTCTCCCAAAATCTTTTTGTATACAATACTTCCCGCTGTCTTTAAAATTTCATGTGAAATACACACACCGAAGCATAGTAATATGGGATTTGGGGGTGCTGCTTCATGCAGAGCACTTGTCTAGCATGTACAAGCTGTGAGTTCAATCTTCAGCTTAGGAACAATAATGTCTCTATACTAACACGGTGTCTTAAAAAATAAAACAAAATGACCTAATGTAATATCTTTAATTTTCCCATATTTGTTTCATTTCTCATAATAGAAAGTACAGATCGGTTTATGCTGCTTGTCCTCCTCCTTGTCCCCTTCTTTTCCTCTATAGATTACCCCTTTCAGAATATATACAATATGTGTGATTCACTTCATACTTCTGGGTGTTCCTGCATGCACTCAGGTGTATGTCACTAATGAGCAGTAATGCTTTGAGGGGCCCTGAGGGTGGCATACTGCCCTTGTCATTCCAGTCTCCCAGTCGGCAGGGTATCGTTGCGGCTCACCAGACACCCGGTGGTGCTTTGATCCTGTGAACACAGCATCTTTGTGCCCATCTTCCTCACCCCCATAGGAGAGTTCATCATTTGCCAGATTTCTCTTCTCTGAGCAGTATACCACCACTGCTAGTAGGAAGCATGGCTGCCACTGTTGGTTCTGGTGCATGCCCTGGTAGTTTTGTTTGCTATGGAATGGGTCTGAAAGAGTACAAGTATGTAGCTTTGTAGAGAAGACTATTAATGACATAGTCTCGTGTTTCATCCTTCCCACAAATGACAGTACTTTCAATTGTTTTGCTTTTAATCTTGACAGCTCCCTTATGTGTCCCTAAATGCTGTGTGCCCTTAGAACAGCAGGCAGATGCTGCCACCGACTCACAGACATTAAGGCATTTATTTACTCAAGTGCACACTGTTCTGTAAGGTTTTCAGTCCTCAGAAACTTACGATTAACTCCCATTTTTTATAATTTTATAAACTTTCTTATTAAATTTTTTTAATGAATAAAAATACCACACACCAAAATTATCCAGACCCCTATCCTATACAATTAAATAAATTAGTTGGGACAGTTAGAATTGACAGTTGGAATAGAAGCTGCAGAGCTTTGCATTAAAATATCTATTTTACAGTATTTTAAGTGTTCCCGTCTTTCCTCCATCCTATCTCTCTTCCCTTTCCTCCCTTTCGTTCCTCCCCCAAGGTCCCATGCTTTTATGTACCATTCTCTTCATTCCAACCCTGTTCCTATATGTACATCCATTTCAATATTGCAACAGCAAGCTTAATAATTTACTTTATGATTAAATCTAAATCTAAAACCAAGAGCCCAGGGAACTTGCCCTTGGGACTAAAGGCTTCCTTGACTTTAGACTTGCCATAGCAATCCAGACAACCTAATAATCATAGATCTGGGTAGAAAGCATCTAGAAACAGTTAGATTCTCTTTGGAAATATGTGGAAGAGGAGGCTAGTTTTTGGAGTCAGAGTTGTATTTAGAGAGAGCCTGTCTCTGGCAGTCATAACCCTGGCCTCGCAGCCTGTGTCTCATGGTCTTTATTTTCTTCTCCTTTCATAATTTTGAGTAATAAGGAGCCAGGAGAGATTATGAACTAATCAGGTTAAGTCTAACCTCTGAGGTCAGGCAAAGGAAGATGGAGGGTCCCTCTTCTTTCTGTCTGTGTTTGGGAAATGTTTTTATCTTTACTGTACTGTAAGAAGGACTAGGTCATGGTGTTCGCTTTGCTCTAGTTATCTGCATGATCTTAACCTAATATTCTTGCAGTCTTCAATCCATGGTTGAAGAAAAGGAAGAGATTTGTATCAGAAGATTTATGGAGAAATGGATTTTTAAAACATCATGATAATGTCTCTGGGATTCAACTTTTGACTATCATGTCACTTTAAATTCTTAAAAATCAGTTTTCTAGCCAGGTGGTGTTGGTGCACACCTCTAATCCTGGCATTTGAGAGGCACAGGCAGCAGATCTCTGTTGGACTTCAGAGTAAGTTCCAAGACAACCAGGGCTATACAGAGAAACCCTGTCTCAAAAAACCAATAGTTGTTATTATTATTATTATTATTATTATTATTATTATTATTATTCGTATCTAAGGTCATTGTGGTGTTTTTGAACAAAATCTATTTTCTTTCATTTTTTTTCTTCTTCTCTTGGAATCCTTACTCTTTGTTATCCTCTCAAACTATTCAGTGTGCCCATTGATTTCAGCTAACCTTATTCCTTGACCCTTTGTTCTTATCCCAACTCTGATATTGCTACTATAGTCTTCCTTGCTGGAGTGATCAAGCTGTATTTAGAGTGTCTATGACATCCAGTAAGGAAGGGAGAGTAGTCCCTCCAGACACTGGCCCTCCCCTTTCCTAAGTGGGTCACAAGAATTCAATACAAGAACAAAAAGCCTGCAACCATGAGAAGACAGGGGGGTTGGAAATCTCTTATCTTTAGCTTTCTAACCAAGGAGTTTATTTTGCTTTCTTATTTTGTTCTATTTTATTTAAACAGAGAATGGACACTCTTTGAAGTCTCTCATGACCACCACAGATGAACCCAATCTACCAACTTCCCAACAGTCCATACAATATTAGAAGATGTTTACATTTTGAAGGAGGGAAGCAAACCTAAACTATGGTTTGAATGACTAAGAAATAACACTTGATGAGCTTAATAGAGAAGTATATATTGGTGACCACAATGTAGGTTTGATGTAGTTCAATTGGGGCATATGCTTGATTTTCAGGGCATCAAAAGTTTAAAGTTAATATTCATGGACTCTACTTTTTATTTTTTAAGTCATAAAATGATAATGGTGTGACTGTTGCTGTCAGAACCTATTTTGTTATAGATCACCAACTATCGTAGATAAAGCCTTAACTAAGTGAACTCTAATAGGCAACTTCTGACACACAGCTTTTCAAAATCTCCACATACGCACTGCAGGGAAGGAATTCCATTTTTATTTCTCTGTGTGAAAGCTTCCATGTTAGATTTCACTGTAGTCACACAAATTGATGAATTTCAGCATTCTCTGGAATAATGTGGTTTTTATGTACCAGACTTGGAACAATCTAGAAATTTCAGTTGTTGATAATCTTGAAAATGACCTAAGTGCTAACTTTCCTTTTCATTTAAAGAAACACAGAGGTTGTAGTTTGTGCTGATCACTGTGCAGTGGAAGCTATTAGGATAACCCTATACACTCAGTCAGAGATCAATAGGAGCTATTAATCTAACCTACACACTCAGGTCAGATTGCTCAGAGCAGAAAAGAGTCCCAACTTCCATAAATCTAATTCATTTCTACTGAATCAGCCAAGACTTCTGGCACCTAGGGAAGTATGCAGGGAAGGGAGACTTTCTGGTTGTCCAAACAATTCACAGTGAGGACAGGGTTTTTCTCCCTGAAACACAGATCAGTTGCCATGTCTGTATGATGTTAATGTAGTATAGGCTTTATTGCTTACATTCAAACTAAACCAAACTGATAGACAAATAACATTCTAACTTAAGATATGTGAGTCACATAGAGGTGGTTGATAATTTTATTTGGATGACTAATTTTTAAAATTAAGGCACTAGGAAGACTGTACCCCTTTTTCTTCTTCATTAACTATTAACAGATATCATTATAATATAAAGTCCAACTGTGAATTATAAAAGTCATTGTTTTCAATTTTTCCACCTATAGAGGGAAACAAAATTTGAACAACTTAACTTTTTAGAAGGTTCCTGACCACTGATAAGATAGAGTTCAGACATACATGGCTATAAAAAAGAAAAGCATTGCTTAGTGAAGCCTTCTCGATGAGTCTGTTTAAAGTGGCAATGACCTATTCCACAATGAACTGCTCAGTAAGAAACTTTAAGGGATCATGGAGTATATGAAATAGATCATTTGAGGAAGATGCATGAGCTCAACCGCATGCTCTGTGTTGTTTTGATTTTTCCATATTGGTAGAATGAAGATAACATGTGGATCAGATGCTGAGCTCATTTAAAGTTTTGAAACAATTTGAAGATATATAAATAGTAGGAGCATTAAGGGACAAATCAATGTTTGAAAGAAATCACAAAGGTTCTGTCAGACACAAAATGGGAATAGGATCAGTTTTCTCATCATATATCATTTAGTAATAGTATTTACCCTTCAGTATTTTGACCCTAACATAGGTCTCTCCCATTATTACTATGTTTAGTGCTTGGCATATTTGTTCCTGTAGGGTTTTAATCACTAGTGTATTTCAGTTAAGAGTTTGTAATGGCTGTGTTTTTACATGAGACATACTTGCCATTGTGGAGAACATTTGAGTACACCACTATCTCAGGCAATAATTCAGAAATCCTTTCAAGCTTAAAACACTACTGTAACATTCAAAAGCTGAGTTACATGTACGATCTGTAAATTGAACACATTTTCTATTTAGTTGTGCTAACTATTCAATGTGATGTATCTGCAATAGTTTTCATTTTGCGTTTTGATGTGTTTACATTGCTTGTACTGAGCTTTTTGCACACAGATTTTTTTGATTTGTAGCTGCTTGGCAGGAATTCATTATTATGTAACCTTGTTCTTATAAAAAATATATATTGTACATTTGTCTTGTGTACTTGTCTTCATTCCAAGTGTTCCATATGACGTATCTTTACATGAAGTTATGTATAGAGAATAACTGTTTCAAGTCTGTCAATGTCTCCTTCACCGTCATTTCTTCAGCAAATGGATACCATCAGTTTTTATTTTCCGATAGCCTCTGGCAGATTCTCACTGTGACCTGAGGCAGGTATATTGTCAGTCACAGTTGCTTTACCTTTGCAACTTACTTGGTGTAAAGTAGGTATTACTACCATCTTTGGAAGACTTGGTTTACTCATTCTCCTGCTTTCCAATCTGTTCTTGTTTTCATTTGAGTTTTTGTTTGTTTGTTTTATGTGCTTGTTTGTTTGTTTCTGCGTGAAGATTAAATTTTCATTATGTGGAAATATAATGTACTATAGAATAGAATGATTTTTCAGAAGAGAGTATTTTCCAGTCACAATAACTAATCTCTTCCAAGAACTAAGCATTTTCAGGTGCTGCTCACTTTTGTAGGCCAAGTGTCAAAATAATCCTTACCCATGAAGAGAGGCCCATGTGTTTGTGTTCCTAGCATTTGAGGAACTCAAGTCTGAGAGTTTTTCTTGTCTAACTGAAAAACTGAGACTGTCTCTCCCTTCTGATTTTTGGTCTTCCAAGTTTTCAGTCGCCAACTGTGTCATTTGTGGTTGACTGATGTATCTTGCTTTGAACCTTATATACCTGCCTTTCTGCAAATGTGACCGAATGAAGATGTAACATACTGAGCATTAAAATGTGTCTTTTCTTTTAGCCTGAAACATTTGAACATCTTTTTACCAAGCATGCAGAATCAGTGATATTTGGTCCTCTTCTTCTGGAGCCTGAACCCATTTCAGAAGAAATCAGTGTCGATACGGCTTGGAAAAATAAAGATGAGATGGTCCCAGCAGCTATGGTCTCCCTTCTTTTGACCACACCAGACCCTGAAAGTGGTTCTATTTGTATTAGTGAGCAGTGTAACAGTGCTAACTTCTCTGGGGCTCAGAGCACCCAAGTAACCTGTGAGGATGAGTGTCAGAGTCAACCCTCAGTTAAATATGCAACTCTGGTCAGCCATGATAGACTAGTGGAAACTGATGAAGAACAAGGGATTGTACATAGTTCTGTCAGTAAGTTCATCTCCAGTAAACATTCCCCACTCAGACAGTCTTTCTCTAGCAGCTCCTGGGAGACAGAGGCCCAGACATTTTTCCTTTTATCAGATCAGCAACCCAACATGATTTCACCACAACTTTCATTCTCCGGGTTGGATGAGCTTTTGGAACTTGAGGAAAATTTTCCTGAAGAAAATCACAGGGAAAAGTCTATCTATTATCTAGGAGTCACCTCAGTCAACAAAAAAGAGAATGATATGGTTTTGACCGATGAGGCAGGAGTATTGTGCCCATTCCCAGCCCAGTGTCTGTTCAGTGACATCAGAATCCTCCAGGAGAGTTGCTCACACTTTGTAGAAAATAATTTGAATTTAGGGGCCTCTGGTAAGAACTTTGTACCTTACATGCCCCAATTTCAAACCTGTTCCTCGCACAGTCAGAAGATAATGGAGAATAAGATGTGTGACTTAACTGTATAATCTCATCCAAGAAAACTCAAGGTTCCGTTCTAGTAGAGCGTTTCACGTATCATATGTTCTTTTGTTGTTGTGGATGTGGGAGACAAGTGTCAGGGTCTAGTTTGAAAATTATTGTTTCCAAATTGTGTCTATTTTCTCTCAGTAATACAGATGAAACATATGAGGAAGCCCTCATGAATCTAGTAATGTAGATGGACTCTTACTGAATATACTCCCAAGATATCCTTGTGGGGAAGGTCTCCTAAATCTAGCTAAAAATGAATCCAGGAAGTAGATTCTGTCTAAACATCTGAACTCTGTGGAAAGAACAAATTACAACATTATGTTGACAGCTGGAAAAAAAAAGGTTTCAAGCTAAAATCTCTGAGACATAGTTGTTTCAAGGGTATATTTGTCTTACCTTGAATTGTTTTGTGTTGTGCACATGTGCACGTACAAAGCTAAACTGAGTAGGTCTCCTTGTGTGTTTTGGAAGTATGTGACGTGTTTGTAGTTTGTGCCTCCTGACTATGTTATTTGAAGTATCACCCCATTAATGTTGAATTTATGTTGAGAATTGAACCCTAGTCTAAGAAGTTACTCTTTTGAAGAGGAATAGGTTAACTAATTCTTTTGCAACAAAGTCAGGATCCATATCAGATGAAAGCAAAACTATCATGACAGTTTCATCACCAGCACTTTGATTGCAGCATGAGCAGCTCTGAGACTTGGCCAGCTTTAACTCTCTATTACACTGAAGTGATGACTTCTGGATAGATTGACACCTGCCACTCCTTACCATTTTAGAATCGTCATCCCTCCCAATCTGTACTGGGATGCTGTATAAACCAACCACTGTACTTCACAGATTGCACACTTTAACTTGATTACAGCAATAATTGCACAGGCTACATGCTGTACATCCCCACTGTATTAATGCTCCCTTGTTAAGAATGAGGTGATTAAGTCATTTGCCCAAAGTCCCAGATCTAGTGGTTGATGGCATCAGAATTCAGATTTAACTCGCATCTTTTTAATGGTACTGATTAAATTTTAATCTAACTCTTACATTGCCATTCTTAAAAACCAAACCACTGATGTTATCAAAGAAGATCTAATAAGAGGAAACACAATTATAGGTGAATAATTGAGACCTGGTCTTGGACTTGAAAACTAGTGTGGGGATATATTATTCATTTTAGTGTTTCATATGGCAAGATGATTCAATGACAGCCTAATAAATAAGAAAGTCAAAACTCCTTCATATTCAGAAATCCAATGGCAAGAATAATTCCAAGAATATCAGACTCATCCATGTTAATCCATCAGTGCTTTAGAGTATGCTTATGTGCTGTCAAGCATCAGCATCAGCATCTTATACTAACCTGACATTGCCTTGCTCATTTTACCATTAACCTAAGTAAATCCTGCCATGCTCTCTCTATTCCAATTATAGCTTTATGGATGAAGAGTCCTAGTGATAAGAGAGAACCCTGACCCCAGCTAGATTTGCTTTCAGGCTTTGTGTTCATTTGATATTCAGAAGTCAGCAAAGTTCTCATATGTCCTGAATTAGTAAGATGTCTCAGGGTTCCCCCATCAGCTGACAATGGCTTTGTCATGAGAAGGCAGAGAGGGTTAAAGAACACCACTTGGTGTTTTACTTAAAGATATGAGAAACTATTAGTTTCTACTGGTTTTCAGTAACAAATAATTACATGTGGAAATTCACCTATCATATTTAATATTTGCCTATTGGGTAGAGTATTAATTGAAGCCTGTTAATCTCTCCGTATAGGAGAGATGGAAAATTTAAAATTACTGTACTCAGTGTGTACTTGGGGATTAACCACTGGGCATATCCACTGTGATAGCACTGGCTTGGGCTTTTGGACCAGAACAATGGGCAAGAGGAACCAATGGCTATTTTGGTCAGGTCAAAGTTACATCTGATATGTGATTTACAAGTCAAGGGTCATTTAATTCAGCAAATTTGAGTGATAGTAATCTAGGGACAGTCTATTGGTCTGAGCTCATTGATACTGTGCCAGTTTGGTTTTAAAAAAAAAAAGAAATTATATCAGAAAAACTGTCACCTTTAGCTAAGTTCAGAACAGGGGCTGAATTATAGAATCTGGCCTCTGAGCACCCACAGAATAAGATTGTATTCTTGCCAGTGAGCTTTGTGTCTGATTTCCACTTTGGAAACTTTATTTCACTATTACTACACTTTAGTTACTGTGTCCTTGTGAAAATTGTTATTAAATCAAGTTTTGTAAAATGTAAGGGGAATGTATGGTGTTTGATAACCCAGAATAATGATACATTTCTTCCTACAAATTCTATAAATTTTTAAGAGATCAAGGAGTTCAACATAAATTTTAGAGTTTTGTTTTTTTGTAGCTGTTGAGTTTATTTATGTGTTATCAGTATTTGAATGTGAATACAAGCCTCACACATGTCTGGGAAATGTTCGAACACACTGAGATACAACTTCCAACTTTGACATCTAAGTAACTGTCAATGAATATGGAATTTTGAATATGTCTTTTAAAGGCCCCAAATTGAAAAGCAACAAGTCTTTTTAAATTCAAATTTTACAGAAAGAAAACCAATAATTTGAGCTATGGCTTCAACATAAAAGTGCAAGAATATAAATTGTGTGTTAGGGCTGGCAAGATTTTGTTTCTAGATTAAACGCATATTCCCAAGAGCAAAGGTGGACAAACAGAAGTCACTCTGCATCTCCTGTCGTCCTATAGCCGTGCTCCTAGTGCAGCCTTAGGTTCCATGTACAGATGCTCTGCGGTTGACAAGAGATGTCCCTTTCTCCCTAAACCGAGTGTTATACACCCACAGGATTTGGGTCAAGTTCCCAAGCCAGTGGAAGAGTCTGGGCTTGGATCTCCACCCTTAGTCCTACAGTCTTGCAATCCCTTTTATCCTTTTCCAGTAAAACTAATAATTCCTTTCTTGCAAATGTTAAAAATATGTTCACATCCCTTCAGTAGTGAGGATATTAGCTACCAAGAACTGCAGGAAAACAAATTTTTGGCTGGGAGAATTGTGAGGTGTACACCCAAGAAGCATTGGCAGCATACTGATGAATCAAGACCTACTACAGCTACAACTCTGTCACCTACCAGTGGGTGTTAACAAACTTCTAATTTCCAGTGATCTTCAGAAGAAATTGAATCTTTCTTCATCTTCCAAGACTCATCTTGATAATTATTTTATTGAACACCCTGAAGTAGTTCCTGAGAAAAACCTATTCTCAAATTTGAAAGCACAAAATTAAAATGGCCTACTGTACTGTGATTAAGCTGAGACCTCATGTGAGATAGCCCTCAGGTGTAGCTACTAAGCATGTGAAGAACCATCAGTAAGTTTACTCGCTTGTGCCTCTAGTTTGGAAGAGTAAAGTGCTTCTGCTCTCATCAATGTTGTGGGAGCAACTTAACATACAACTGTTTTACAACTGAGATACTGCGACATGCCTTTGTATGAGCATTCAGAAGTAGATTCCATAGATGGGGTTTTATATGGAATGAATTATTTTTATACAAAATTTATCAATATTTATTTTGGAAAGCTGCTTTTGAAAATGTCTATTTTTCAAAATATGCCAAGCTTAAGATGCATGATATTAAAATTAATGTTATAAAGATCTCTGTTTGTTGTAAATAAAACACGTTAATCAAAAAAACATGACCTGAAGATAAACTTGGAAGATGTTTAATTTTGTAGTAAGATTCCTATGTTGTACATCTTCTACTCCTGAAACGTGTGGGCAAGGAAATCTTTCTGGTTAATGATAATTTGTATCATAATAAATGTTATGAATGTAAGCAGTGAGGTACGTATTTCTAATTGAGTTATAAAATGATCCTGCTTCTGTGTAAGTCCTCAAAGTTCTGAAAGTGAGAGTCATAAAATCACAGGGTGAGATATTTTCATGTTTCTATTGTACAGACTCAGTGTTGGGATTCTGAGAGGTTAAAGTCAGCAAAATTAATGTACACTGAAATTACTGGGTTATTTTACTCATAACTTTATAGTTTATGTAAGTATTCAATAGAAAGTTTATATCTCATTTCAGACTTTGACTGTGCTTCAGAGTTTCGGTACACATGCACCTCTATCTGGTGGTAGGAGCCTGAAAACTCGAAGGTCTAAGAACCTTCTTAAGGCTCTGGGTTCCAGTTAAACAGATGCAGAGTGGGCACAGCCAGCATTGCCACCACCTGTGATGAAGATGCCAGGTGAAATCATTAGAAATCATTAGAAATATTGCCTCACTTAACCTCTTTGAGTCTTTATTTGCAGTTCTTTATTTGACTCTCTAGTCTTCTATTGTAATGATTCATGAACATGCTATGTTAGTTAGGCTATTAGTAATTTGCACTTTTGCTACCGCTTTAAACTGTGTTCTGAGATTTTCTTTTTAGTTTTGAAATATAACTATAGGAAAACCTCTCAAATAGAGAAATATAATAAAGACTAATGGTTTGATTTGACTCTCAGGCAGCAGTTATCATTCCCCAAACCATCCCTGTTACCTAAACACCATGGTGGGGATGGGATAAGACTTAAGGCATTGCACATACTACCCAAGATCTTTACCACTGATCTATTCTCAGCCACACTGTGTCTTAAATTTGTATATAATTAGGATTACTTTGTAACTGTAGTAATATACCAAGAGGTTGCTTAATACTTACAATGTATCCTTTTTTAAAATCAGGGGCTGAGCATACTAGGGACTCTTGCACAAGACTGGACTTTGGTTTTTAGCACATACTTCACGTGGCTCACAGCTGCCTGTAACTCCAGCTTCTAGGGATGTCACACCCTTCTCTGAACTCAGCAGATGTCCATGCTCAAGTACCCATTCCTGATGGGGTCTAGGAGTCACCTTACAAACTATATGGACACCAATCTCAGTCAGACAGGATAGTTTCTTGAACATGTGCCCCAGGACTGATCAATCAGGGCCACAGTCCATATTTGGTAACCAAACTGTGACATTGAATACAATCCTACAGGGATTTTAAACTTCAAATCCACACATAGCTGTGCAAGTTATTGCACCAATCATGGTTTAAGGATAGAAGACTTCCTGGGCTGGAGAGATGGCTCAGCCGTTAAAGGCTAGGCTCACAACCAAAAATATAAGGATAGAAGACTTCCTTAGGAACATGTCATTGTTGTACACTTATCCTGCTCCCATTGGTTGAGGTATTCTATTGTGGCAGGAGACTTACATTGTCTAACATTCATATCTCAGCTTGTCAACCAGGATGGCACTTGTCTAACATTCATGTCTTAACTTGCCAACTAGTGTATCAGTTAACCATGTATCTCTTTCTGCCAAGTAGGATGTTAGTTCCCAGGGAGTTCTTGGGAACTTAAACTTTATTCAACTCCTACTCAAAATGGAAGTCTTATTCGAAATGATTTCTAATATAGGACTCTTTTATGTTGGGTTCCATTCCAGGGTCAGCTTATGAAAGCAAATACCATAAAAACTTGTACATAGGCCCAGGAAGTGCTGCTAGGTGGTTGGCTTGGGTCCAACCTTACTATGGGTAACTTTCAAAGCAGTTCTACTGACTACTATTGTAAGTTTTCAAGGAAACAGAGCATAAGAGTGTAGACAATCAACATGGGCATGTAAAAGATTACTAGTAATAGCAGATGCAACATATGAGAACGTTCCCTTATACTATTAGTAATAGCACAAAATGGCAGGCTAGCCAGGAACAGTAACCTAGCCCTTTACATTTTACCAAGGCTTTACTGATACCAATACCTCCTCACACATTTAGCTAAAAATAAACCTTTAGAGACAAATCTCTTAAAAACTGTAATGATTACTTAACATCTCAAACCTTAGGATATTTAGATGATTTGTAATCTTTTATGAACAATTCTGAAGTGAGCAAACTCATAGACAGTTACATCTTGACACATATTTTTTGCAAAATTACCTCAGAGAACTTGGTTATGAGTGTTAGAAACCAACCAAGTTGATTTATGTATATTTTTGATATTTAAATTTTAACTTGAAGTTGACCACAGTTTAAGTCATTTATAACTTCACATTCCTTGTTTAATTCATAAAAAGTCATTTATAATTGTAATTAATTTTTACATTCATGACCATAGTTTTCCTTGGACATAGCATGCTGAATAAGTCTTCAGCATGTGACTTTGTTACACCTGATTGAGGGCTAAACCAGAAGTTGTAAGCCTACAACCTGCAAACATGTGGGACAAGTTATAGTTAAAATCTTTACTAATGAGAACTGAGGGAATAGGGACTTTCCCAAGTGTGCCATTATGGTCAACTGATATTGAATGTAAGTGTTTTTGCCCAACTAGTCAAGTTTATTTGTTCTTCTGTTATTAGGAACTGGCATTATGTTTGGGGGAACTATTGTTGCTTAGCGAGGGAGTTGGTCAGTTTAGGTAAAATGGAGTCTGAAGACAAAATGACAGTACTTCAGACAAGTTTCTTTTTTCTGCTACCAACAGCTTAATACATTTATATGCATCTCTTCTTGTGGGAATACCTAGAAATAAAATTTGGTTGTTATTTATCTTTACCACCTCTTGTCAAATAAGTATGGATTGTGTCTTAGTTTGGGTTTCATTGCTCTGAAGAGACAGCATGACCAAGACAACTTCTTTCGTAGAAGACACTATTTAAGTGGGGCTGTCTTGCAGGTTCTGAAGCTCAGTCCATTATCATCATGGAAGGAAAATGGCAGCATCCAAGCCAGTATGGCAACGGAGGAGCTGAGAGTTCTACATCTTTTGCTGAAGGCAAACAGAAGTCTGGCTTTCAGGCAGCTAGGAGGAATGTCTCAAAGCCACACCTACTCTGACAAGGCCACATCTCCTAATAGTGCTGCTCCTGAGGCCCTGCATATTCAAACCACTACATTCCACTCCTAGGAACCTATAGGCTTGTTCAAGTACAAGTACATGAGTCTGTAGGGGCCATATGTAGCATAACATAATAAAAAGTCCATTTAGTCCAACTTCAGAAATCCTATAGTCTAGAACAGTCTCAACAATGCTCAAAGTCTCTTCTGAGATTCATCCAGTCACTTAACTGTTATCCCGAAGCATGACCAAAAACCAGTTGGGCAGTCTCCAAACTGCCTCTCAATGGGTGATAGCAAAGCACTCTTTAGATCACCAACTCCTTTCATCTTTGTTGACTACAATGAACTTTGTGTTTTGGGCTGCTTCCACTCCCTGTTGGCAGCTTTCCCCAGCAGTTGTCCCTTGCTTCTGGCATCTCTAACATCTTGGAGTCTCCAAGGAAAATTTAACATCACAGCTTAAGAGACAGCTTTATCCCTGTCTCAATTGAGAGTTCTACATCTTGGTTTGAAGGCCAACAGGAGAGGACTACTGTCTTTCAGGCAGCTAAGAGGAGAGTCTCAAAGCCCACTCCCACAGTGACACACTTCCTCCAGCAAGGCCACACCTACTCCAACAAGGTCACACCTCCAAATAGTGTCACTCCCTGGGCCAAGTATATTCAATCCACTATAGATTGCACCACTATTAACAACTTGAAGACAGTTCCAGATGCTCTATACACTACATTCCATCTCTGTTGGCTCCAGGAGTTCCCTCCACAAACCACACAAACACCTATCTCAGTCAGACAGGGATGGCTTATTGAATGCACACTTTAAGACTGATCAATCAGTGCCATAGCTCAGAATTCAGAGACTGAGGCCACAACCCCAAACATTTTTTCTATGTCAGCTTATAAAGGCTACAATTGCAAAAACCGCAATGATCTAATATACAAGTGTTGCCCAATAGTCAATGCTGACTCAAGCCATTTTAGACTTAACAGGATATATTAACCTTTAATTTCATGGGTCTTATATAAAGCATATAGTTGTGTACTTTCTTTTTTTTATTGGATATTTTCCTTATTTACATTTCAAATGTTATCCCCTTTCCTGGTTACTTCTGCCCCAACAACCTCTATCCCATCCCCTGTTCCCCTGCTTCTATGGGGGTGTTCTTCCACACACCCACCCACTCCCACTTCCCCAACCTCGAATTCTGCTACACTGGGGTATCCATCAAGCATTCACAAGACCAAGAGCCTCTCCTCCCATTGATGCCTGACAAGGCCATCCTCTGCTACATATGCAGCTAGAGCCATGGGTCCCTCCATGTGTCCTCCTTGGGAGCTCTGAGGTGTGTGGGGGGGGTCTTGTTATTTGATATTGTAGTTCTTCCTATGGGGTTGCAAACCCTTTCAGCTCCTTCAGTCCTTTCTCTAACTCCCCTATTGGGGACCTGGTCCTCAGTCCAGGCAAGCATCTGCCTCTGTATTTGTCAGGCTCTGGCAGAGCCGCTCAGGAGACAGCTACATCAGGCTACGTTCAGCAAGCACTTCTTGGCATCCACAATAGTGTCTTGATTTGGTGACTGTATATAGGATGGATCCCCAAGGTGGGGCAGTCATGAGATGGCCTTTCCTTCAGTTTCTGGTCTACATTTTGTCCCTATATTTGCTCCTAAGAGTATTTTGTCACCCTTTCTAAGAAGGAACGAAGTATCCATACTTTGGTTTTTCTTCTTCTTGACTTTCATGTGGTTTGTGAATTGTATCCTGGGTATTCTGAGCTTTTGGGCTAATATCCACTTATCAGTGAGCATATACCATGTATGTTCTTTTGTGATTAGGTTACCTCGCTCAGGATGATATTTTCTAGTTCCATCCATTTGCCTAGAAATTTCATGAAGTCATTGTTTTTAATAGCTGAGTAGTACTCCACTGTGTAAATGTACCATATTTTCTGTATCCATTCCTCTGTTAAAGGACATCTGGGTTCTTTCCAGCTTCTGACTATTATAAATAAGGTACTGTGAACATAGTGGAGCATGTATCCTTATTACATGTTGAAGAATCTTTTGGGAATATGCCCAGGAGTGGTATAGCTGTGTCCTCAGGTAGTACTATGTCCAATTTTCTGAGGAACTGCCAGATTGATTTCCAGAGTGGTTGTACCAGCTTGCAATCCCATCAACAATGGAGGAGTGAGTATTCTTTCTCAACATCCTTGCCAGCATCTGCTGTCACCTGAGTTTTTGATCTTGGCCAATCTGACTGGTGTGAGGTGGAATCTCAGGATCATTTTGATGTGCATTTCCCTGATGAGTAAGGATGTTGAACATTTCTTTAGGTGATTCTCAGCCATTCGCTATTCCTCAGTTGAAAATTCTTTGTTTAGCTCTGTACCCCATTTTTTTTTGTTTTTTGTTTTTTTTTGAGACAGGGTTTCTCTGTATAGCCCTGGCTGTCCTGGACCTCACTCTGTAGACCAGGCTGGCCTTGAACTCAGAAATCTGCCTGCCTCTGCCTCCCAAGTGCTGAGATTAAAGGTGTGCACCACCACTGCCCGGCTCTGTACCCCATTTTTAATAGGGTTATTTGTTTCTCTAACTTCTTGAGTTCTTTGTATATATTGGATATAAGATTTGTGAAGATCTGTTCCCAATCTGTTGGTTTTTTTCCTATTGACAGTGTCCTTTGCCTTACAGAAGATTTGCAATTTTATGAGGTCCCATTTGTCGATTCTTGATCTTAGAGCATGAGCTATTGGTGTTCTGTTAAGGAAAATTTTCCCTGTGCCCATTTGTTCGTGGCTCTTTCCCACTTTTTCCCCTGTAAGTTTCAGTGTATCTGGTTTTATGTGGAAGTCCTTGATCCACTTGAACTTGAGCTTTGTACAAGGAGATAAGAATAGGTCGATTTGTATTCTTCTACATGCTGACATCCAGTTGAACCAAAACCATTTGTTAAAAATACTGTCTTTTTTCCCACTGAGTGGTTTTAGCACCTTGATCAAATATCAAGTGACCATAGGTGTGTGGGTTCATTTCTGGATCTTTAATTCTATTATATTGATCTTCCTGCCTGTCTCTGTACAAATGTCATACTTTTTTTTTTTAACCACTATTGCTCTGTAATACAGCTTGAGGTCAGGGTTGGTAATTCCCTCAGAAGTTCTTTTAGTGTTGAGAATATTTTTCGCTATCCTGGCATTTTTGTTACTCCAGATCAGTTTCTAAATTGCTCTTTATAACTCTGTGAAGAACTGAGTTGGAATTTTGATGGGGATTGCATTGAATCTGTAGATTGCTTTAGGCAAGATGGCCATTTTTACTATATTAATCCTGTCAATCCGTGACCATGGGAGATCTTTCCATTTTCTGAGATCTTCTTCGATTTCCTTCTTCAGAGACTTGAAGTTCTTGTCATACAGATCTTTTACTTGCTTGGTTAGTGTCTTAGTCAGGGTTTCTATTCCTGCACAAACATCATGACCATGAAGCAAGTTGGGGAGGAAAGGGTTTATTCAGCTTACTTCCACATGGCTGTTGATCACCAGAGGAAGTCAGGACTGGAACTCAAGCAGGCCTGGAAGCAGGAGCTAATGCAGAGGCCATGGAGGGATGTTCCTTACTGGCTTGCTTAGCCTGCTCTCTTATAGAATCCAAAACTTCCAGCCCAGGGATGGCACTACCCCTTTGATCACTAATTGAGAAAATGCCCCACAGCTGGATCTCATGGAGGCATTTCCCCAACTGAAGCTCACTTCTGTGATACCTCCAGCCTGTGTCAAGTTGACACACAAAACTATTCAGTACAATTGACCCCTTGTCAACTTGACACACAAACACATCACTATTAAGCCTCAACCCTTATGTTCTTATTCATCCCCAAGATTTAAAGTCCCACAGTCTTTACATATTAAAAGTTCAATCAATTTAAAATGTCCAATATCTTTTAAAATTCAAAGTCTCTTAACTGTGGGCTCCACTAAAATACATTCTTCCTTCAAGAGGGAAAAATATCAGGGCATAGTCACAATCAAAAGCAAAACCAATGTCTGGGATCCAACTCACGATCTTCTGGGCTCCTCCAAGGGCTTTGGTCACTTTTCCAGCTCTGCCCTTTGTAGCACACATCTTTATCTTCTGGGCTCCAGATGCCTGTACTTCATTGCTGCTGCTGTCCTTGGTGGTCACTGTATGGTACTGGCATTCCCAAAACACTGCTGTAACTAGGCTTTACCAGTAGCCTCTCATAGACTGTCTTCACGGTGCCAAGCCTCAACTCCTTTGCATGACACCTTCAGTCCTGGGCCATGAATTGCAAACTGAGGCTGCACCTTCACCAATGGCCTTCCATGGCCTCTCACTGTGCT